>PVLA01006054.1:0-132289 GCA_004027455.1 Hydrochoerus hydrochaeris | reverse complement strand
CCAGCCAGCTACAACCCAAACAGATCTACACCCAGACATATAATAATCAGGATCCCAGAAATCCATCACAAGAACAGAATATTAAAAGTGGTCAGAGAAAAGAAACAGATTACCTATAAAGGAAAACTCATCAAAATCACAGCAGACTTCTCAATGCAAACCATCAAATCAAGAAGAGCTTGGAGTGAAATATTCCAAGACTGGAAAGAAAATAACCTCGAACCCAGAATGATGTACCCTGCAAAACTGTCTCTCAAAATTAATGGAGAGACAAGATATTTCCATGACAAAAAGGAACTGAGGGAGTTTGTGACCACCAATCCAACGCTGCAAAGAATACTGAAGGACATTCTAGAGAAAGAGAAGAAAATCACCAGGGTTCCAGGAACAATGGCAGAAAGACCTCAAAGAAAAGGGCAGACAGTGGAATGAAGGAGAAAAGTAAACAAACAACAATGACAGAAAAATAGCATAGCAGAGATAAGACAGAGAGGCTTGGTTATATCGCTGTTTTATCTTGACTGATTTTATTTGAATCTGGCATGCTTGAGAGTGTCAAGTCTGAGAATAGGGGCAACTACTCTGAAGATGACAGATTCAATAAGATACTCATTCTGGTTTGATTGTTAACTGTCTTTGAAATCCTATAATCTCTCCAATGTTTAGATTTTATTAATAGTGTAATGCAATGCTAAGTTTAACTATACTATGTTTGACGATTTAGACAATTTTATTGAAAATAACAAGACATCATAGTAACTACTGTAGATCACCTAATATTGCAGTTTTATATATCCTTTCCATTTCATGCTTCTCTAGGAATTTGTATTGTTGATTTGTTTTGATGTATTTTTTCCTCTAATACAGAAAGGCTAGGTATATGCATAAAGACTTATACATGTGTAGAACTTCTAAGTAGTTTACGAGAATGGATTATAGTTATTGTAAAGAAAAAAAAGAGAGGAAAAGAAAATATTCTAAAGGATATAACTGCATGTATGTTTGAGTGTGTGGGATTAATAACCATGTTGCTAAAGTTTTAGTTGGATGGATGAACAAAACTGACTGCATTCTCACTGTTTGGATGTCCACTTTGTAGGCTTTAATTTTGTAACTTGAACAACTACTTCAAAGAGGAAAATATATAATTATCAACTAGTGATAATTCTTACTGGTTACTATTTTTGTTTTTCTGTTTTGTTTTGTTTTTGAGATTATGTATTATTTCTATCTTCTTTCTGTTTCAAAAATTTTTTTAAATAAAACAAAAAAATCAACAGCATTCCTGTACACAAACAAACAAACTCCCTGAGAGAAATTATGTAAATATTGCCTTTCACAATAGCATCTAGAAAAATGAAATATTTAGGAATCAAGCTAACCAAGAATGTAAAAGACCTGTATATTGAAAATTATGCTACTATAAAAAGGAGATTAAAGAGGATATTAGAAAATGGAAGATATTCCTTGCTCTTGGTTAGGAAGAACCACCATTGTGAAAATGGCCATATTTCCAAAAGTGTTATAGAGATTCAATGCAATCCCAATCAAAATACCATTAACATGTCTTACAAATCTACAGAAAATACTCCTAAAATTCATTTTCAAAGAGAAGAAACCTAGAATAGCAAAGTTGATTCTGGGCAACAAAGGCAAGACAGGAGACATCTCAATTCCTGATCTGAAACTATACTACAAAACCACAGTAAAAAAATAAATAAATCAGCATGGTACTGGCAAAGCAATAGACCTGAGGATCAATGGAACAGATTAGAAGATGCGAACAGTGCTACAAAGACACTCAGCCACCTTGTATTTGACAAAGGGGCTAAACATGTTCACTGGAAAAAAGCCTCTTTAATAAATGGTGTTGGACAAATTGGCTTTCCACATGCCAAAGACTGAAAATAGACCCATGCCTAGTACCACACACTAAACTAAAGCCAAAATTGATCAAGGGTCTAAATAGTAAAATAGAAACACTAAATCTTCTGGAGCACAAAGTAGATTAGACATAGGGGTAGGCAGAGAGTTCATGAATAAAATGCAAACCATACAGGAAATACTTCAAAGAATCACAACTGGGATTTCATATTACTAAAAAGTTTTTGTATTTCAGAAGAAATCACCAACAAAGTGAGAAGAAAACTCACAAAATGGGAAAGAATTTTAGCCAGCAACCCCTCAGACAAAGGACTTATATCCAGAACATATAAAGAATTAAAAAACATCAAGCTCCCAAAATTCAAAGACCCTCTCCAAAAATGGGCATCTGAGATGAACACACATTTCTCCAATGAACATATACAAATGTCCAATAAACATATGAAGAAATACTCACCATCACTGGTCATTTGAGAAATGCAAATTAAAATAGCATTGAGATTTCATCTCACCCTGGAAAGAATGGTGGCCATCAAGAAAACAACTGATAACAAATGTCAGCAAGGGTGCAGGGAAAAAGGAACAGTGCTCCACTGTTGGTGGGAGTGCAGACTGGTGCAACCACTGAGGAAATCAGTATGGAGGTTCTTTAAAAAAGTAGGATTGGAAGTTCCATTCAATCTAGCTATTCCTCTCCTGGGTATTTTCCCAGAAAAATTGATAAGGTCATGTTACAGTGATATATGTGCACCCATGTTCATAGAAGCACAATTGTGACAGCTAAATCTTGGAAACAACAAAAATTCCAGTCAACTGCAGAGTGGATAAAAAATGTGATATTTTTATACAGTGGAATACTACTCAGCTACAAAAAAGGATGAAGTTGAGGCTTTTATAGGTAAATGGAGGCAAATTGAGAATATCCTCATTAGTGAAATAAACATAACTCACATAAGTAAATATCACATTGTCCCTCTAATGTAAAAATAATAAAATCTGACAGAGTAATAAGATTCAGAAAGTATAATAGATAGTGTAAAAGTGAAAAGGAAGGAAAGTGCTCTAAAGCATATAATGGTATGTATAGCATATAAGATCAATGACCATGTTACTAAATTTCTGTTAGATCATCGAACAGTAGAGTTTGCACTGTCAATATTTGAGTATCTAGCCACTTTTTATTCTTTGATTTTGTAATTTTAACCACTACTTTTAAGATAATATGTAATGTATCAATTAGCAATTTTATTATGTTAATTTTTTTGAATTCTGTATTATTTTACCTTTTTTCCTATTTTTTCTTTAAATAAAAAAAAACAGAACTCAAGAGTATAAATAATTTAATTTTCCTAAACTCTACTCCATCGATTAGCAGTCACAATTAACCTGAGTCACTTATGCAATGATATTTCTAATATTAGAGTCAACTACTTTTGCATCTCAAACATGAGAAACAGTTCATATATTAATCAATAAAATAATTAATATAGAAGTACTTATTAACAAAACAGAGCTCATTCTAAAGCAAATATATTTCTGCAAAATATAAACTAGCATTTTTGTGTGAATTTTCTGCTGATGTGATGTTATATAAACTTCACATAGTGTTTTTTTAGAAATCAGCAGAGATTAAATTTAAAAATAGAATTAAAAGTGCAGGAGCTATAGAAAAATTTGAAAAATATTTCTAATCTTCATATGAAAATTCTCATAAAATAATTTCTAATTATTAATATGTGAATGGTGAGACTTTTTATGATTTATTGGATTGGAAAAATAATATTTATTGAATTTCTAAAATACATTAAATTGTTCAGCAAAAGATAATGCTGTGAGGTAGGGGATACATTTTTAAACCATAGACTAAATAAATCTTAAAAATATTTTTAGATTGATATAATTCTCAAAATATAGGGTTCAAGTTTATATTAAAGCCCATTTAGAAACAAAGATTACTTCATCACTTTTTTCTTAGTTTTTGTTTTATTTTTATTTGGAAATCATTTCAAATATAAAGTGAAAACATACTTTTTGCTTTCCTCTAGATATTTTAAAATATACTGCTGATTAAATTTTTCAATCTTTCTGAACCCTTTAATGTGTATTTCCTTCCATAAGGGGGTGTTATTTTGAGTAATCAGAATATCAATATAAAATCAGGAAATTAATGTTGACATATTATGATTTTATAATTCATAGTTCTGATTTATGATTTATCAATTGTTTCCATAATCTCTTTCATATCCAAAATATCAAATGCAAGATAAGTGGTTACTGTTGTTGTTAGACTTTAAAATTCCCTGCAATCTGGAACATTCCTACTGCCTTGCAGTGGTACTCATGACTTTGAAACATTGCTAATTGCCAGAGATATTTTGAAAAACAGACTTCATATGGGTTTGATATTTTCTCATGATTTAATGTTGGCAATGCATTTGGGGGAGAAACATCACAGTGATAATGATGCATTCTGATCTTTGCATGCATTAGATCAAGTTATGTTTAATTCTTCCCATGAGTGGTGATGTTAACATTGATCAGTTGCCTAAAGATATCTGATGACTCTCTGACCCATAAGGTTGTATTTTTTTAAATCAAATGCTTATTTTGTGAGAATATGTATAAATATTTATTTTTTTCAAACTTTTATCCGTGAATTTTATGGTTCAGTATTTTTTTCTGAGTGAATTATTAAAGCAATGATTTGTTTCCTTGTGATATTATTTACTAAGAGATACTAAATAAGTGACTTTAGGATGTGTGAAAACATATATGTATGTTACCTAACCTTGATTTTAATATCATCTTTTATACCAGTCAGGACGGAAGCTAGCTATGTATATCCATTTCAACTTATCATTTTTAGTGGAATACTCTCACAAAGAAGGGATTTTTCACATCGTCAGGCGTTTACTTAATCTTTTATTGTCTTCCCTGATGATCTTTATGTTTTATTTAGAAGTTGAAGAATATGAAATTCCAGGACCTGTTTGTTTAGTTCACTACTAGGTTTCACCTTCGCCTACAAACGGAACTGGTTCTGACATATTAGATGTTTTATAGTGATCTCTCTGGTCTTTCTTCTCCAGTGGTCCATATTTGAGGTGTTTTTTGAGAAAAATTCTTTCTGGATATTTCCACAGTTTGTATACTCTGGGCATTCTGAATTAATAAGACAGAAGATGGAGAATTGCACACGCATTATTGTTAACATTGTAATTACTCCAATTTTAAGAGACCAGATTCCAATGTCTCCCCTGATTTGTTTACTAAAGTAGACTCATTCCAATCTGACACATAATTTGGTTACTTTTCATTGATTAATTTTCTTCATGGGAGTCATTCTTTCTGACATAATAAGTACTATCATATTGAAATAAACACATCTTTGAAGTTACAAATGTCAAAAAGTAATAAGAAAAACATGGAAAAGAAGATCAAAGATGATTTAAAAATCTCATTAGTGAATCATGAAAACTAATCTTCCAAATATATTCAAAATAGATGAGCTAATTGAAATGGGAACATTTTTTTACCTCCTAAGGAATCATTACCCAAAAACAAAAAAGAGGAGTATATTCAAGATCATGCCAAGTGTTTTCTGAGTCAAAAAATCTCACAGATCTAAAGAGTGTCCTTGTTGCATCCCTGATTTCTCTTCTCAGGCAGGTCTTAATAGTCGTAAGGATGACAGAGACCTTTGCTTTTCCTCCCAGGGTAGTGGCAGAACATAATTAGTCTTCTCAAAAATAGGAGGCAAGGAGAAGTTGGTTTTATTCATTTGCACAATTCTACAGATTATATTTGAAGCTCCATATCTATGGGGAAAAAATAGAGAAGATACAGGGATATCTAAGGAAAAAATTAACCAGATAAAGTATTACAAGGCTAGATTAGACAGTGAAGTGCATGCGTACGTGCGTGCGTGTGTGTGTGTGTCTGTTTGCCTGTGTGTGTTATTTTGGCCAAACTCAATAAATTAAGAAGGATGCAACATTTAAGCTGAGATTTCAGCAAGTATAAATGTGGTACCTGTTTTTTCAATAAAGGAATGATAAGTTAGAAAAAATACTGTATTTATATGATTAAGTACATAAAATGGCACATTCAGAAATTTAAAAATTAGTAATAATATTTAATAACTCTGAAGCTTAAAGTGAAAGTCTGAGTGGTGCCTGGAAGCAATACATAAAGAATCTGAGTCATGAGTAACTTTGCTAATCATCCCAAAGAAACTGGATTTTCTGTACAAGAAGACATACAGAAGAGTCTACTTGGAGTCTATTGTCCTTAGGCTGTTCAGTGGACAGGGTGCTTTTTGTAAATGGAGCAAGCATAGGGAAAGTGTAGACTTGTGTGTGGGGAGAGTTTAGCTTTAAATAAGCTTTGGACAGGTACCCAGGGGGCATTACGCAAACTTCCACAGGCCTTTAAACCTACAGGGCAAGGAGCTTCTAGCTATTGAGATTTGGGTTGACCACACAGATTTCGAAATCATAATCAAGACAGTGAAGTCATCCAGGGAGCACAGGTATAATGAAAGGAAAATAACTGTGATAAATATCAACATTTAAAGAGAGTCAGAGCCAGGGAGATGGAAAAGCAGGAGAGCACAGTGCCAGGTTGCGGAGTACAGGCAGTTAGAACACTTCAAAGTTACCTCTGATGTCTGAGACCTCAAAGCAAACAATGTGCTTTGTGCCACAGGGAGGCAATTCTGTGCAGATGCAATTTTTAGTGTAAACAGCTATAGAGGTCTAAAAATATATATTAAAAAAGCACACTTATATTTCAGATTCCAGATAAATAGCACTGAAGACATGGTGAAAAGTGCAAATTAATCTCCAGGCCTCTTAGGAGAATGTACAAAAAATCAAAGAATTCATACTTCCACAACATTATCAGGGATTTTTAAAGTCTCGTTTTGTATATCATTTCTTGGTAACATCGTTCATTAGTGGGTTTCTGTTTAATAGCGTATTTTGAGAAGAACAATGAGAATAGGTTGGAAAGTTCTCTGTTTATACCTCTGCTGGAATGCGACACTCAGGCCTGAGCTACCTAATTAGGAAGTGAAGGTAAAGCTGGATAGGAAGACTCTTTTACATTTCTGCCAGAAATCCTGGCAGAATTTTTCTCTCATTTTTCAGAAGGACAAGTGAAATGAGTCATCTTCATGCATAGTTCCTTTCCAGAGCTGGCAATCTAATTTTAGTGTTTGTGGATTGTATTTCATGACACTATGACAACTGCTATGTATTTCTGATACAACATAATTGCAACATATTTAATCTCCCTTTTTTTAGACACACCCAAAGGAAGGATCATTACATTTAAAGATAGTATACTTAAAAGCAATGATTTTATATATTTTTGCTATTTAAGCAAATGGTCTTTGAGAATAAACAATTAGTAGCTTAAGAATGTAAGCACTTTAATTATTGCCATGGGAAAATACCTGAGAAGGAAGTAAACACTGATGTTTAACAGCAGATCCGAGCGCTCGTTTTCCATATTCTTTCCCAAATCCAAATTTATATGGAGAGCAACATATTTAACTAAGATGTTTTCATTTTATTCCAATTTTCTGTATTCCTGTAGAGGTATAAAGTCTGTTTGACTTAGAAGTACCCTGAAGTCATTCCAGAAAAGTCTGTCAAAGAAGAAGAAAAAGTAGTATTTATGCTTTTTTACTGTCTCTTTCCACATTTCTAATGAGTGGAATATGTTGCAATGACTAGGACTCCAGAGCTCATTCTACAGCCCTGTCACTCCACAGGGTGGTATAGCATCCCCACACTGGGGATTCTGTTATAGTAGCCTTCATCTCCTAGTCTGAACTTTTACTTGTCATAAGAGAAAAGTATCCCTATTTTGGTTCGAGCTACTCTTATGGGGTACATGGCCATTTAAAAATGGGCTCTAAAGTTAACCAACTCTTAATGCCTGGCACCTGTGAATGTTACCATGTGGTAAAATGATTTTACACACAGGTGTAAATTCAGAATCTTTCAATAGCAAGGTTTCCCTCTAAAGAGAAAGGCAAGTGGATTACTGATCACACAAATGGTTGCCATTCTCAAGCTACTGGTTTCAAAGATTGGGTAACATACCGTGAGTCAAGAGATGTCAGGGTAGAATCAGAGAGGAATAGCGTGGCGTGAAAAGGAGGACAGGTTCTCACTCCGGGGCTTTCAGAAGCAGTGCAACTTGTCTACACAGTGCTTTAGTGCAAGGTGTGTGATTTTCAGCTTTTGGGTCACCAGAATTGTAAGAAAATCAAGTTTTGTTCTTTTAAGGTACACATTTGGAATAATTTGTCACAATAATAATAGGAAAGTAAGTACTCTCCCTGTTTGAAAGAGAACATGTTATTAGTGCAGGGCAAATTTAATAGTAAATAAAGAATAAATTATTTTAATTAAATGTTTAAAATATTCCAAAGAGGAAAATTGCATTAACCTATGTGACTGATACCTTGTACATAACCTGTTGTGATTTGGGTTTAGAATGATCCTCAAAGACTCATGTCCCTATTGCAATAATGATCAGAAGGGACACTTTTGGGAAATTATTGTATCATGAGAGCTCCGATTAATCCATGGATGAGGTTCTAACTTTGCAGGATATTGGATTGTAATGGAAATGCTAGGAGATAGAGCTTACATGGAGTAAGCAGGTCAACTGAGGCTTGCCCTTAAATGGTATGTTATATTCCTGGTCCCTTTAGGGTTATCTATTTTTCTGTCACCAATGCAGCAAACCACTTTGCTTCAACGTATGTTCCAGTAATGCCCTGGCTCGCTGTGGACTAGAGCAAAGCAACGAAGGTAAATGATCATAAACTGATTCTCTTGAAACCAAGAGCCAAAATAAAATTTTATTGTCTTATAAGCTGTTTTTCTCAAGTACTTTGTCATGGCATTGGAAAACAGGCCATCAGACTTTCCAACAAACATTTGATAATTTCAACATGACTCCAGCATCTATTTTATTTGCTATAGTAAAAAGTGGTTTTAAAATGTAACTAAAACATGATATCAAGTTAAGTTTTTCTATTGATTTTTAGTCTATATGTGAATGACAGCTAATCATTAATATACAATTTATATCATAAAAGAAATTAAAATGAATTTGAGAGAGTATATGATCACATCAATGTGATCAAATTTGTAAATTAATTGATTACAGAATCTGAAAAGTTATTATATCTTTAAATGAATTACAAAATATTATAAATGTTATATTCCTGCTGATCTAGGTTTTCCTCAGTAAAAATTGATATAAATAAGATTAGTTATGCATTTAATTTTTGTGCTATGAAAAATTATTTGCTTTCTGACATTGCATATACATAAAAATATATAGCGCATGCTCAACCACTATATTTCTTATTAAAATCAAGACATATAAGTAGGGTTTCAAAGCCCACAGTTATTTTATTTAGTTGAATTTCTATAATGTAAATGAGTCTTGAGAATTTCCTACATTTAGCCATATTTAAAAATGGTATTGTAGGATGGATCTTTAAATACACAGAGTATAAGAAATGTAATCTCTTATTAAAACAGATAGTTAGAGGTATTCTTCCTACATATTTTGATGGACATGCATGGGAAAGGGAGAAATCTGTATGTGAATAGCATCACCCTATTATCTCTACAGGCATCAGATATTTAATATCCATGCATGGCAAAACAATTTTAAAATAACACTTTTACAAGACAGTTAAGAGACAACTTGAGATAGCCATGGTATCTAGTGCATTTTGTTTTAGTGCAAATACTTTTATGACCCTCATAATAATAAATAATGTTATAATTGGAAAAATTTCATCCTAAACATAATTGATTCTGCATTCATAGTTTTCTATGTAGACAGCTTTATTTGAGAGAGGATTTCCAGGTTGAAACATTAAGGGACATCAGTCATCCTTGCAGAACCTCATGAAAAAAAGGGGTGCTGTAAATTTTAGTAAATGGATTGTGCTACATAACATATTCTTTTTTTTATTTAAAGAGAAAAAAGCAGGAAAAAGGTAGAAATATTACAGAATTTCAAGAAAAGAAGATAAACAGTAAGAAATCACAAGAAAGATAAACAGTAAGTAATAACAATAGTTGTTAAACTACATGTTGTTTTTTTAGAAATAGTTATTCAAGTTACAAAATTAAAGTACACAAAGTGGACACTCAAGCAGCGAGAGTGCAAACAGATCTGCTCAACAATCCAACAAGAACCTAGAAATATGGTCATCAATCCCACACACCTAAACATACATGCAGCTATATCTTTTATAGCGCTTCCTATTTCCTCTTTTTTACAATAGCAATTATACATTTTTAAAATTTTATTTAAAGAGAGAAAAAAAAACAAAACAGAAAAAAGGGTAGCAACAATGCAGAATTCTAAAAGAAAGAAAGAAAAAGGAGAATGAGAAAAAGCCCCACTAAGAGATCAGTAATTTATAAATTACATACTGACATCCTGGATGTAGTTGTTCAATTTACAAAGTTAAAGGGTACATAGTAAATATTCAAACAGTCAGACTACAAACAGTTCTGCTCAAAGATCCAACAAAGATGCAGCAATATGGTCATCTGTTTTATTTTACATACTCAAACATACATGCAATTATATCCCTTAGAGCACTTTCTTTTCCTCTTTTTTTTACAATAGCAATTACAAATTTTGCTTTTATTACACTTGTAGTTCTTATTTACTTTTTACACTACAGACACAATATGATATTTATAAATATGATTCTTATTTATTTCACTAATGAGGATAGTCTCAAGTTGTCTCCATTTGCCTATGAATGCCTCAAGATCATTCTTTTTTATAGCTGAGTAATATTCCATTGTATAAAAATGCCACATCTTTTTCATCCACTCTGCAGTTGATGGGCATCTTGGTTGTTTCCAGGATTTAGCTATCACAAATTGTGCAGCTATGAACATGGGTGCACATAAATCACTGTGATATGAACTTTTCAGTTCTTTGGGGAAAATACCCAGGAGGGGAATAGCTGGATTGAATGGGGCTTCCAATCCTAGTCTTCTGAGAATTCTCCATATGGATTTCCATAATGGTTGCACCAGTCTACATTCCCACCAACAGTGGAGCAGTGTTCCTTTTTCCCCGCAGCCTTGCCAACATTTGTGATCAGCTGATTTCTTGATGGCAGCTGTTCTTTCTGGAGAGAGATGGAATCTCAATGTTTTAATTTGCATTTCTCAAATGACAAGTGATGGTGAACATTTCTTCATGTATTTATTTGCCATTTGTATATCTTTCTCTGAGAACTGTGTGTTCATCTCAGATGCCCATTTTTGCAGAGCGTCTTTGAATTTGGGGGGCTTGATGTTTTTCAATTCTTTATATATTCTGGACACAAATTCTTTGTCTGAGGGATTGCTGGTTAAATTATTTCCCACTCTGTGGGTTTTCTTTTCACTCTGTTGGTGATTTCCTTTGAAGTGCAGAAACTTTTCAATAATATGAGATCCCATTTGTTGATTCTTTGAAGTGTTTCCCGTGCAGTTTGCATTTTGTTCATATGATCTCTGCCTACCCCTATGCCTCCATGACTTCTACCTACTTTGTCTTCCAGTAGATTTAGTGTTTCTGTTTTAATATTGAGGTCTTTGATCCATTTAGACTTTAGTTTTGTGCATGGTGATATGCATGGATCTAGTTTCAGTCTTCGGCATGTAGAGAGCCAGTTTTTCCAACACCATTTATTGAAGAGACTATCCTTCTTCCAGTGGACATATTTAGCACCTTTGTCAAATATCAGGTGGCTGAGTGTCTTTGTAGTTGTGCTTGCATCTTCTAATCTGCTCCATTGATCCTCAGGTCTATTTCTTTGCCAGTACCAAGCCGATTTTATCACTGTGGCTTTATAGTACTGTTTCAAGTCAGGAATTGAGATGCCTCCTGCCTTGCCTTTGTTGCCTAGAATTGCCTTTGCTATTCTAGGTTTCATCTGTTTCCAAATGAATTTTAGTAGTGTTTTCTCTAGATTTGTGAGGTATGTCAATGGTATTTTGATTGGGATTGCGTTAAATCTGTATAACAGTTTTGGGAGTATGGCCATTTTCACAATATTGGTTCTTCCTAACCAAGAGCAATGAATGTCCTTCCATTTTCTAAAATCCTCTTCAATCTTCTTTTTCAGCATAGTAAAATTTTCAGCATATAGTTCTTTTACATTTTTAGTTAGGTTGATTCCTAAGTATTACATTTTTTACATGTTATTGTAAAGGGCGATATTTCCATAATTTCTCTCTCAGTGAGTTTTTTGTTTGGGTACAGGAATGCTATTGATTTTTGAGCATTGACTTTGTATCCAGCTACACTGCTGAACTTGATTAGTACCTCTAATAGTCTTTTAATGGAGTTTTTTGGGTCTTCTATATAGAGTATCATGTCATCTGCAAATAGTGATAATTTAACTTCTTCCTTTCCCATCTTTACTCCGTTTATTTCTCTCTCTTGTCTGATTGCCCTGGCCAGTGTTTCCAGAACTATATTGAAAAGGAGTGGTGATAGTGGACATCCTTGTCTTGTTCCTGATTTTAAAGTGAAACCTTTCAGTTTTTGTCCATTTAGTACAATGCTGGCTGTTGGTTTGTCATAGATGGCCTTTATAAGGTTGAGGTAGATGTCGTGTATTCTGAGTTTCTGAAGGGTTTTTATCATGAACATGTGTTGGGCTTTGTCGAAAGCTTTTTCTGCATCTATTGAGATGACCACTGGTTTTTGTTATTGGCTCTGTTGATGTGGTGTATTACATTTATTGATTTGTGTATGTTAAACCATCCCTGCATTCCTGGAATGAACCCCACTTGGTCATGATGTATAATCTTCTTGATGATTTTCTGCATTCTATTTGCCAGTATTTTGTTGAGAATCTTTGCATCAATGTTCATTAGTGAGATTGGCCTATCGTTCTCTTTTTTGGTTGGATCTTCCTCTGGTTTTGGTATTCTGAAAGTACCTTGATGCATCAAAACTCTGTGCAGTGAGTTTTACAGTGTTCTAGTACCAGAAGATGGTTAATATTGTACTGTAATCAAACAGAAAAAGTTTCAAAGTCTTGTAGGAAAAGCAAATTGCCCAGAAGAGTACCATAAAAATTACTGTGAGCTTTTATATCATTTATACACATATTCTTAGCTATTAGATAAACTCTTTATAATATGCAAGATTTACATATGCATAGTTCATCACAAAATAATGAACCATATCTGTAAGAACCACAAAAAAACCCCACAAAACATATTTGTTTAATTCTTGCACATATGGTTCATTTTGTTTGATATACAAATTAGTGGGTTTACTTTGTATGGGTCCATAGATCCGCATAACATATGTGGGTCATTTCCATCGCACTTAACTCCTTTGTTCCTGTCTCCTCCTAGTTCCACATTTATGGAGGTTCCAAAATACATCATGCATTTTATTCATATGCAATTCCCCGTTACTTTCCTCCTTACAATTCTATCCCTTCTTATTTCCTTCCTCTTGCCTAATTGTAGTCTCTATTTTTATAGTTAAATGATGCTTTCATAGATTCTTAAATTAGTAAGGAATAGAATCTTTCTGATAAAAAGCAGAATCCAGTGTTTATTGTCTCTTTGCTACTTTCCAGGCACTGTGCCATAGCCCAAAGTACTCAAGCCATACACCAACCCTCTGAGTTAGGGTGTAAGTTAGAATTCCCTAGAAGAAATGAAACAGGAGAATATAGTCATAATTATCAATGTGTGTTTTATAGTAGGCTCATGAGGCTACATCATTGGAGATGTTGGATTTATCCTGATTGGTTAAGCATTCTCTGTGATGTTTCTACAGTGATGGGCTCAGCTAATGATTCATTTCTCAGAATGCATCCCCTTTGTTAAGAAGCACATGACTGTATATAAAAATATCAAAACAGAGATTTATTTTTTAAAAATTGGCTCATTTGATTGTAGTTCCAGCCTCTCTGAAATCCTTAGGGATAAGCTTTAGAATGGAAATTTTCACAGGAGTTGATTTGCTGTCTTGAATTTAAAAATAATGCAAAGTCAAAGATCCCTCTTTTTAGGAGACTTTAGTCTTTTGGCTTAAACTCAGTAAGACCAAGAAACACTGTGCAGTGTAACCTGTTGCACAGAAACTGAAGTGGTTTAGATATTAATCACTTCTCAAAGAGTCTCTTTAAAAGCATCTAGGAGGATCTTCATAGGATAAAGTTTTGTAGGATTATAAAATAGTAAAATTGAAATCTAGGGCTCAAGGCCATGCTATGGAATATTCAAATTTGCAGTGGTGTAATCACTACAAAGCAGTGTTAGCTAGATACCTGGGAGTTTGAGGGAATCACAAAGGTGGCATGGGGGCAGTTTCACCTTTCACATGCAGAATCCCATCCCATCCTTCCTTGGACAGCTTGCAGCTGTTGACTGAGGCTTGGATATAAGGGCCAGACTGTGGGAAACCCGGGATATTATGAAGGACAGTAATCAGTTTCCATTTACCTAAACGTTTCTAAATCTTGGTAAACATTGCAGTTAGAGTTGTTTTTTGCTCAACATGGTTTCCTCCCTTTTTCTTTCACAGGCATTACTATACATACCCCAAAATTCCTCTTCCTGTATATGTTGTATATACAAAATGACCTGTATATATTGCATCTTCCACAACACATACAGGTCATTTTGTTCTAAGCAAGAGTTTGTGAACCAAGGCCAAAGCAGCTACTGAGCAAAAAGAACAAAGTAGGAGGCATTATATTATATGACTCTGCAATAAAAACATGACACGTAAATAAAAACAAACACCAGTTTTAAAAAAAACAGTCCAGTGGAACAGGGTAGAGAGCCTGGAAGTGAAACCACACATCCATAGCCAACAGATTTTCAACAAAGGTGTTAAAAACCTGCACTGGAGAAATGGACAGTCTCTTCAAATGTATTTCAGTCTTTTAAGTCTAACTTATCTTTTCATACTTTTAGATGAATTGATCCTTATAGAGTAACTACGTTTTCCTGCCTGACTTCTTTCAATCATTATACTGCCTGTAAGAATCAGTTGTTTTGCTTATGCCAGCAGCCTCTTTATTTTATTTTTGAGCATCATGCCATTGTTTAGCTTTGCAAAATTTGTTTATTTTTCCACCAGTTGGAGGATTATTTCTGTTCTTTGACATAGTATGGTGAGACTGAAAGAAATGGTGCAACTATGTTAGAAAATATTATGGCAATTTCTTATAAAATCATAACTACGGCATCACTATTCTATTTGCGAAAATGTGAACTTCAAACCACGAATGATCAAAAGACATAAAGAAGGTCACTACATATTTGTTAGAGGAAAGCTTTGAGAAGAGAAGATAACACTCATAAATATTTTCGCACCAAATATAGGAGCACCAAAATATATAGGACATATATTAATAAATACAAAAAAATCAAATGAGGAATAGCACAATTATAATGAGGAAACTTAACATCCCACTGTCACAAATAGGGAGATCAAGCAGACAAAAAATCAGCAAGGAAATACCAGAACCAATCTAAACCTGTGGCAAGTAGACTTAGTAGGAGATAACAGAGTGCCCTATTTAAGGACATCAGAATACATATTCTCCTCAGCTGCACAAGGGACCTTCTCTAAAACAGGCCATGTAAAAACCCATAGAACATGCTTAAATATATGCAAAAGAACTGAAATTATCCCATGTATGCCATCTGACCACAGTGCACTGAAATTGGAAATTAATGACAAAAGACTCCACAGCTCCATAAACAAAACAAAATTAAATAACACCCTCCTGAACAACTGTTGGGTTACAGATGAAATTAAAGAAGAAATTACACAATATCTACAATTAAGCAAAAATGCAGATGAAACATACTGACACCTGTGGGATACAATGAAAGTGGTCCTATGAGGGAAATCTACAGTGAAGAATTTTCACATCACAAAAACAGGAGTGCAAAGAAACAACCTGATGTTTCACCACAAGTTTCTGGAAAAAGAAGAGCAAATTAAACCCAAGGCCTATAAAAGGGAGGAAATTATAAAGATCAGAGAAGAAATCAAGGCATTTGAGACTATATATATATATATATATATATATATATATATAAAGAATTAATGAATTGAAGTGTTGGTTCTTTGAAAGAATAAATAAAATTGGTGAAGTCTTAATAATCAAAAAAAGAAAGACTTGAATTCATGAAATAAGGAGTGCAAAGTGTGAAATCACTAAAGAGCTTGTTGAAATTCAGAAGATCATCAATACCTACTTTGAAGACCTTTACTCTGATAGGATGGAAAACACATAAGAAATGTACAGATTCCTATGTATGAATCGCCAAAACTAAATCCAGAAGATAATAATTCTGAAGAAGCCAAATTCAATTAATGAAGTTGAAAGCATAAAAATTTATGAACAAAGAAAAGTTTAGGACCTGATGGATTCACTGTTGAATTGTACAACTTCAGGTCAAGTCCAGGAGTGAGAAGGTTCAGAACCACTGAGGTAAATAGCAGGTTGCCCCCCCAATCTAAAAACTGAGGGAGTTGGTGGGACCCAAAATGCGCAGCACCCTGTGGGAGTGAAAGGGGAGGAATAGTCTAAAAGAAAGAAGGCTGAGGCTATTGTTAATAGTGTGCCAGGATTTAAAACCCACATTACTTACACTGCTCTGTTTAGATAGATTATATTCTGTTCCAGTTTGTCTACTTACTAGATTTGAGGGCACAGACAGCTATCTTGAAAATAACAGGGTATAGTACGGTAATCATCCTTAATTTCCTATTACCTTAATCTGAAGCCCTGTATAACTTACACTGATTACCATGACTGATCTTATTTGTTAGACTGCTGTTTTGTATTGACAGATTTTATTCAAAGCTGTTATGACTGATAGATAGTATCAAGTCTGAGAGTATAGGCAACTACACTGAAGGTGGCAAGATTCACTAGGCTGCCCACGCTGGTTTATTACCTGCTTTAGAAGTTTTACACTGTGTACAATATTTTGTTTCTACTAATATTGTTATGTACTGCTATATTTAATTATACTGTTATATTCAATTATGCCTGATGCTATTGACAATTCTATTGAAGATAACAAGAGACAACACAGTAACCATTGTAGATCACCTTGTACTGTGTTTTATATGACTTTTTCATTTCATGTTTTTATGGGAATTTGTTTTTTTTTTGTCTTGCTATGTTTTTTCCCCTCTAATACAGAAAGGATAGAAATACATATAGAGATTCATGCATGTGTAGAACCTATAAACAGTTTATGAGAACTGAGTATATAATGCAAGAAGAAATGAACAACTACTTTGAAGAAAAAGAGACACTACAGTACTCAGTGCTGATTCCGTACGTCATGATATGAAATCTACTATTATTCTTTGTTATATATTCTTGTTATATATATGTTGCATATTCTTGTTTTATATATATATATATATATATATAGTTATATATTCTTTGAAATATACTATTGTTCTTTGTTCAGAGTGATTTTAGCCTGTTTTGTTTTGTTTAATTTCAACATACGTGAAGTTATGGACAGCTATTTTGAAGAGAATGAGAGACACTATGACAGCCATTGTAGACTTCCCTATTGTCTGGTCTTGAAGACCTAAAATGCCTTCCTCATTCTGTTCAGATCAGTTCTATACTATATTATTTCATGTGAATTCTCTGTATGTGAAGATATGGACATTTAGTTGGAAGAAAGCAAGAGACAGTATGATAGATAGTGAAGATCTCTGACGGTCCTGCTTTGAAATTTATGTCTCTTACATTGCTTTTTTGTGTTCTGTTTTGTTCTGCTTTGTTGTGTTTAATTTTACCTTCTTTACAATTAAAAAAAAAGAAATTTAGAAAAGATTTAATACTGATACTCCTCAAACTCTTTGTGATGAAATTGAAAGGGAAGTAATCCTCCCTAACTCCTTCATGAAGGCAAGTATCACCCTGATATCCAAACCAGAAAAACACTAAAGCAAAAAAAGAGAACTATAGGTCAAACTCCCTAGTATAATGGGTACAAAACTCCTCAACAAAATACTAGCAAATAGAATGCAGCACATCATCAGAAACATTATATATGATGACCAAGTGGGATTCATCCCAGAAATACAAAGATGATTCAACATTTGCAAATCAATAAATGTAAAACACCCTATCAATAGAGGCAAAGACAAAAATCTCATGATTATATCAGTAGGCACAGAAAAAGCTTTTGATAAACTCCAACACACATTATAAAAGCCCTACAGAAAATCACAATAGATAGTCTTTACCTCAACCTAATAAAAGCCACCTATGATAAACCAATAGACAATATCATACTAAATGGACAAAAACTGAAAGCTGTTTCTCTAAAATCAGACAAGAAAAGGATGTCCACTACTGCCTCTTCCAGGTCTGTAAACACTAGCCAGAGCAATTAAAAAGGAGACATAAATAAAAGGAATAAGGATACAAAGGAAGAAGTGAAATTATTATTTACCAATGACATGATACACTACATAAAAGGCCCCAAAAACTTCACCAAAAGACGCCTAGATTTAATAACCAAATTCATCAGTGTAGCTAGATACACAGTCAACATTCAAAAATCAATTTTATTCCTCTTCATAAACAGCAAAATCACTAAGAAAGAAGTTAGGAAACCAAACCTTTTACCAGAGTTTGCAATAAAATGAAATACTTAGGAACCAATCTAACAAAAGAAGTAAAAGTTGTACACATTGAAAAGGAAATCAAAGAGAATATCAGAAAATGCAAAGATATCCCTTGCTCATGGGTAGGAAGATCCAAAATAGTGAAAATATTCCTACTTCCAAAACTGTTACACAGATTTAATACAATCTTGATTAAAATATCATTAGAATACTTTAGAGAACTAGAACAAACATTCCTAAAATTCATCTGGAACCAGAAAAGACCTAGAATACCATAGGCAATCCTGGGCAACAAAAGCAAGGCAGGGGGCATCACAATCCCTCACTTGAGATTATACTGCAAAGCAACTATGATAAAATCAGCATGGTACTGGTAAAAAAAGAGAGAGAGAGAGAGAGAGAGAGAGAGAGAGAGAGAGAGAGAGACCTGAAGACAAATGGAACAGATTAGGAGATGCAGACACCACTGCAAACACAGTCAACCATTGTGTCTTTGAAAAAGGGGCCAAACATGTTCACTGGAAGAAAGATAACCTCTTTAGTAATTCTTGCTGGAAAAACTGGCTTTCTATAAGCCAAGGACTTAAAAAAGACCTATGTTTATCAACATACACTAAACTAACATCAAATGAATCAAAGATCTAAGTATTAAAATAGAAACATTAAATCCATTAGAAGAGAAAATAGGTAGAAATCTTGAAGATTTAGGTATATGTAGAGCTCATAAGCAAAACCCAGACTTTATGGGAAATACCTCAAAGAATCAACAACTGGGATTTCATCTTACTAATAAACTTTTGTATAACAAAACAGAAAAAAAAAAACAGATGAAAAGATAAACCAGAGAGTTGGAAAAAATTTGAGCCAACTGTCCCTCAGACAAAGGACTTCTAACTAGGACATATTAAAAAAATCAGGGCCCCCAAATTCAAAGACCCAGTCCAAAAACAGGCATTTGAGATGACTACACACTCCTCAGATTAAGAAATACAAGTGGAAAAATATGTCTGAAAAAAATGTTCATAATAACATGCAAATTAAAGCAACACTGAAATTCCATCTCATTCCAGAAGGAGTGGCTATCATCATCAATTCAACCAGTGCCAAACACTGGAGGGGATGTGGGGAAAAGGAACCTTCTCCACCACTGGTGGGAGTGTAGACTGGTGCAGCCACTGTGGAAATTACTGTAGAGAGTTGTAAGAAAACTAGGATTAGAGGTCTCATCCCACCTAGCAATTCTACATCTATGTATCTTCCCAGAGGAAATAAAAGTATTACACCACAGTGATATATGTGCATCCATGTTTATAGCATTAAAATTCATAATAGATACATCTTTGAAACAATCCAAATGGCCATCAACTGAGAAATGGATTAAAAACATGGTCGGTTAACATAATGGAGTACTACTCAGCCAGAAAGAAGGATAAACTTGAGACTTTTAAAAGTAAATGGATGCAACTTGAGACCATTCTCCTTAGCGAAATAAATCAGACTCACATCATATCATTTCCCTAGTGTGAGAAACTGAAAGAATAAATAAGTTCTAACATGTACAATAGATGTGAAATGTGAAGTAATTGTTCAAAAAGAAAAAGGGGCATGGGTATATATATCACTAGAATAAGCACCTGCCTGGCAAGCACAAGGTCCTGAGTTCAATTCCCTGTAGGAAAAAAAAAAGAAGGAATAAGGGACTAATGTGGGTGAAAGGGGAAAGAACAGCAAGGAAAAAGGAAAATGCACACTATTAGTGTGTCTTCATTCATTAAAAGGGAAGGTTTGTGCTAACATTGATGGGAGAAATTTTTATGCCCATAGCAACTATATTAAAGATAATCACATGTAATGTATGAACTACTGCTGTTCTGTTATTATTTTGTTATGAAATTTTGTTTTATATTTTGATCTATAAAGTAAAATAAATAAATAAAAATAGCTAAACATAAATTTACTCTTGTGACCAGGTTTTCCTAACATTTCCTTCAGTCTGATTAAATTTAATGAGATTTCTTGGGGGTGGGGTAAAAAAAAAGATTTCTTTCTGATCTATCCCTTTAACCTGCCTTTTAAAAGTGCTCATATTTCAGAAAACTTTCTCTAGTCATGTTTTCTCTGTTCCTTTCAGTTATAAATCCTGTCTCAGCCTCTTGCCTTGTTTATAGCCTAGGTGATAGTTTTCTCAAGAACTTGGGAACCATGAAGACCAAGAATGAGTCTTTCTCACCCCATCCCCCCTTACTGAGCAAATGTGGTCTGAATATATTGAGTAAGGGTCCCCGAAGTTATTCTCCTCAACGAGCCTATTGCTATACTACCACGGGTCTGGTTATAGGGTGTCTCTGGGTCCCACAGCTACAAGATATTGTACATAAGGAAAGAACTGAGGAAAATAGAAAAAAGAAAAGAAGAAAAGAGAAAAGGAAAGAAAAGAGAAAAAGAAAAGAAAAAACTGGACAAGCCAGATACAATAGCCTAAGGATGCAAAGTTTGTGGAGCAATATTGTGTTCAAAGATGCCAGAAAAAAAATTGGCTCCAGCCCTGACGGTAGGACTAGGATCTAGGACATTAGGGCTGGGGCAAACTAGTTCAACAGCTGTGAAAAACTCCATCCACCATCGAGTCAGTGCAGATCTACAGCACGTACGCGGTAAGGCAGGACCCAGGGTGACTGCAGTGCCCGCCCACTGTGCAAGAACTAACCAGAAAGTGCTCTCTTCAGTTCCTCATTTCCGTAGGAGAGCCCAATCTGAGGCCAGGTTAGGTGAGTTTCTGACAGAACAACTCTTTCCAAATGACCTTGGCATGAGGGAGAAACAATCCAGGAATTTCAGCTTCACTTGTGGCTACTGGGACCCTTTTCACTGGCCCACTCTCACTTCTCAGAGCACACAGGTACTTCCTTTCCACCTCCAGTACCTGTACTTCCTCGCTACCTTTTCTGCATGGCTGTCCAATTCTTTGTTTGGGCTACCAAAAACCTGAAAATAATTTCTTTGGACACAAAACTTGGTAAGAGGTCTCATTTCCTGGGTCAAGAGTCCAGCTCCTAGCGAGCTGTCCTGGGAGTGCGTGACAGTTCACGCTGCTTCAAGTCCTCCGTGTTGACTGCACGTATCTCTAGGCATAATTCGCTCTGTTACATCTGTGTCTGTGAGACTCGACTCCTATGGAGGAGGACATCATGAATTTGTCCACAGGGAAGGGTTACTTTTCCTTCACTGTGAGATGTGTTTGCTTGCACCTGTGCCTTGCTCAGAGATTTTTTTTTTTTTTAGATCTTATTTATGGGCTGCTGATTCAACTGTGGATCTTTCTTGGGGGTTCAGAAATAAGTGTCTTGACAAGATCACACACTTAAAGTTGATGGGAGGTAGGATTTAGCTTGTGATTGACAGGAAGACTGTCTTTGGTCTATGTGAGCTAAAATTCTACCTGAATTTAAAACTCTGCTACCTTTTTTTAAAACTTTCTGCTGAATTGGGTTCAGTCTCTCTTCTCTTGGAAGCATCCTGAATGAAATTTACTGCCCCTTTAACTCTGTCCAGAGCAATTTTTCACTGACGTACTACAACTCAGAGATTCTACTCATAGATTTTGATCTGAGAAAAATAAAAATACATCCATCATAATGCATGTACCTTAACAGTTTTGAAGTGTGACCTTTCTCTTTCTTTTATAACTTCTGTATTTAGTTCATGGTTATCAAAAGGCTTATACATGCTTTATGGTTATGGAAGTCTATTTTGAACTGTTAAAACATAGCTTTTCTTGTGTGTGCAAAAACTCTATAGCTTTAGTTTACCTGTTTCCATTGAATTCACCTACTGTTGGGGCACTATTGAATTCACCTACCATTGTCACACCTTCATGTGATTGAAGCCACTTAGAAAAATTACTATAGTTTGACAAGCATAACGATTCCAGAGGCTTAGAATTTCAGACAGAAGTGATTGTCATGGTTTGACTCCTCAGTGAGACCAGCCTATCTAAATTGGAAAGGATGCCTATTTTTATCTAAAGAAGTGAATAAAACAGAAATGTGTGCCAGATAAAACAATCAGTTATGTCTCCAGAAAACAATCTTAATTGAAAAAAAGTTATGAGATATATTCAACAAAAAAATTAATAGAAAGAGTATAAAGATTCCCACTGAATTCAGGGCAGCAATGATGAAATGATTGAAAGTTTAAATAGAGGTAAAAAATATCAAAATGTACCAAACAGATATCATAGAAATGAAGAAAGAACAACTGCCTGAAAATTTCAGTGGAGTGCTGTATGTGGGTTCAGTGTCTTCCAGTCTCATAAAAAGTTGAGACCTGCTATTTCTCTCCCACTAGCTATGCAGTAAGCTCAGGGAAAGATGGGTGGAATTGGTTCTGTCTCATCACATTCTCTGACACGCTCTATCAGCAGAGGACAGTCGTGAGTAGTGTGCTCATTTCAAAGCACTTCTTTTCTCCGTGTCGTCCAGAAACAGTTGTGAGTGCAAGGTCTTGTCTACACCAGACTTCGATGGTGAGGAAGAACATCTGTTGGATGGGAGCCTGACACACACTACATGTGCAAAACACTGCTTTCAACGGGGATATGAAGACCTGAGTTTATCACTGGAGTGAGCTGGGAAGGAAAATACTGGAATTGTTCCCTCTTCCAATTAGGCTTCCGAAGGCCTGTTTTTTCTGCCCTGTCATCTCTTCACTACAGACTAGTTAAAAGCCCTAACTTTATGCAGCAGCTGAGAAGTATACAAACAATCCCCTTCTAGAAAGGAAGTCTTAGCTAGCTGGTTCAGTCTGTCTGTCTGTACTGAGCATGATGGGTACAGCCTCTGAAGTATTTCCACGTCTGCTGAGAATCACCTGTCTGTTCTCTGTGGACTAAGAAGAACCTGCAGACACAGAATCCTTTCCACTACCCAGGAATGCAGGATTTGTGAGTCTCCTGCACTGGCACCTGCACATTAGATCCAGTGCAGACTGACCTCCTTTCCCTCGGAATTCATAAACCAGTCATACGTATGGGTTCCATTTATCACGTCCAATGATAATCAAGTGATTTATGAGGAAGGAACCGTGGAGCAGGTACAACTGAGATGATTCAGTACCTGGTCAACCAAATATCCCGAAAGGCCCAGCGAGAGATACCCTAGGCACACATTGTCAAATCCTAAAGTCCAACTTACAGTCCATTACATTCTTCCCGTGTCACTTTTGTCCCTGCTAATGTCATTTTCCCCCATTCCTGTTGGCACTAACCCTCTCAGCGTTTGTGTAGCTACCCCCACTAGATTCCATACATTCACCTACTTCCTTCTTTGCCACCACTTGTATAACATGCAGTTCATTGTGCATAACAACCTGGAATGTGTCTCCTGCAAACCCTTTGCTCACTTCAGCAAGGATGCCGTGTTCCAGTTACATCCCAAATTCCCCATCTCTTCTAACCAGGGCCCATCTTCAAATATGAGAGCTTTGGTAGGTATCTTAGATCTAAAACAGTATTTTACCACTACTCCCAAAGGCTCATGTCCATCTTATATCTCTAAGAGTAATCAAAGTTTTGTCATTTCCAGCACTGCTGAAAAATTCAAGTTCAAAGTTTCCTCTGCAACTCAAGGTAATCACTTAGCTATGAGTCCCTCTTAAAAATCAAAATGAAGGTAAAATACTTCTCCAAGGTAATCACTTAGCTATGAGTCCCTCTTAAAAATCAAAATGAAGGTAAAATACTTCTCCACATAATAGCATAAATATTCCCATTTTTAAAAAATAGGGCCAGAGATAGAGTTCAGCAGTACAGCACCTGCCTGGCAAGTATAAGGTCCTGAGTTCAATTCTTGGTTCCAAAATAAATAAATAAACTGAAAGAAATAGAACTGAAGACCAAAACCTAGCAGAGTAAACATAAATCCCACAGCGCTTTGTTAGGTCCCCAACCCAGCAGGTTGTGCTGAGATGTGAGCTTCGCAAGGCTTGGATGTTGCAACCCCTATTTGCTGCCCTAACAGCCTCACTTTGGGGTGGCTCCGTACTCTGCCAGCAGCTTCCCCAGCAGATGACCCATGATGCTGGCATTTCAAAATTACCTTCATCTCCACTGCACTTGTGACCTTCCTTTCACAGCTGTATACATCACAGTCTCAGACCGTTAAACTTTCTCACCTATAAACTGTCTTCTGACATCTGTATGAAAGACTCCCTGACCCCTAACTCTTGTATTCTACTTAGCTATAAAATCAGCACTGTAGGGATGACGCCCTCTGTGGCAGTCGCAAACAGCAGCTGACCCCACCTTGCATCATGGTTGCAGAGTTACCTAATTGGTTTGATGCCTGAGAGATGCAAGCCAAATTTCTGGAAACCATTCCCTAGATGGCCCCTCCGGAGCAAGAAAGCCACAGACAGTTTTACAGCTTTGTACCTTTCAACCTGTGAAAGACGCGGTCTTGTGGATTACTGAGGCACCTTCAAGCCATCTTTGCTCTTGTACTAATGTGAAGTGTTTAGCTTCCTTTTACTGCTAATGTTTTCCACAATGACAATCTCTTTAGCCCCATCTTTGCAGATGATTCATTCCTTTTTGTTGCAACCATTTGGCCCAAATATCTGTTCCCGATTTTCACTCTTAACTTGACTAAAAGTAACCAGCAGTGTCTGATGTAGACTGAACACTGGTCTTTGAAATTTGTTCTGTCAAATTAATTAGTCTGCTACCCACATTCTCAGTCTCCTGAAAGTCTTAAGACATGGTAACTTCTAGAAAACATTTATCTTGAGACTGTAATACACACATGGCCTCTGGGAAAAATTCCAATGTAATCCTTGCTCAGAGGGGAAACCTCTGAGCCTGCCCTTTACTGCCTGCATCTCTATTACTATTCTGACCTTTTTCTACCTTGCCAGACTGTTCCATCAAACTTTGCTTACATCGTTTTAGGGCTTCTCTAACTTCCGTTTCCAAACATTTCCAAACTAAGCCAGGAACACTTCTAAACCATATGGTCAGGAACAGTGAGAGCAATGATCCTATCAGTCATGTTCTTACCTCTGAGGCTCAGTAACCAAGACTCATGAGGTAATGGAAGAGAGGTTTATTGTGGCTCACAGCTTCAATACCTCATTGTTCAGCCCCAAGGAAGAAATAAGATAGCAGACGGTGTGGCCAAGAAAAGGGTTTTCAGCCACGGCAGCCAGGAAGTGCAAAGAAAAAAGAGGAGGGTAAAAGAAATCCTTTCAAATCACATTCCCAGAGACACTGCTCTTCCTGTCAGGCGGCATATCTCAGTGTGAGAACTGTGGGAGACATTTCACATCTCAACCCTAACAGTTACTTCTAATACTAAACATGTTTCATTTAACCCATATTATGTTTAGTTTAACAGATTTTTGCCTATGCTAAAACAGAATAACACAGATTCCATTTAACAGAGAATTCAAGTAATATTTATTATAATATTGTATTTCCTATGTGGAAAAGCTTGAAACTTAAGCAAGCATGATATCTTTTACAGTATTAGAGAAAAAAAACAACAATTTGAAAGCTTCCATCTGAATTGTATCACCCTAGCTCTTTGCTAACTCCAAATGTACTTATGAACCATTTGACTTATAATTAATACCCAAATTTTGCCAGATAAAAATTTCAGCACATACTACCTAGACATTCCAAAAACATCTCACTATTGTGCTTTTTAAAAGTTTACTAACATTTATTTTTTTAACCTGACCTTCATTCTATTAATTTTAACACTTCATCAATTGCTGCTCCTGATTATGTGACTGTGATTTAAATTATAAAAACATATTTCTAATATTTATTATGTAGAAATTTTAATTCATTTACAATTTCCTTCATTTGTTGCAAGGCAGATGTTCCTCAAACATCACTAACACTTTACAGAGTGCAATTTGTTCTCACTGATAGACACAAAAGCAAATATATTTAATAGTCCTTTCTGTTTTTTTATGATTTGCCTATGATGTACCCAAATTCTTAGATATCTTTGGTAGTTTTAACAAGTTATAATTTATTTTTTTAGTAGAAACACTGAGACTGTCATATAGTTGTTCTTTTGATGCGCTTGTCCACAGTTAGTGTCCAATCTTTACCTACTAAAATAACACATGAATGCTTACTAGAGATATGCCAACAGTAGCACATTGCTTATTTTATAGTACTTCTTTTGGGCCACTTAGCTTGTGCTGAAGTTATAAAATTTCACTATTAGAATTTCATAGATACTTTTTCAGGTATTGTTCTAAATATTTTATAAATTTTAATTCACTTAAACATCCAACACTCTCTTTGGATATGTATTACTGTTAACTTGGTTTTATAAACAGTGTAAAAGATGAAATCACTAGCAATGCATATATCCAGCCTTTAGTATTTTTAGTCTCCCTTTCTGTATCCACTGTCCTATAATTTGTGTATTGTTATATTCAATTGCCACAAAATGAATCCATCATTTTAGAATGTTTCAAATGTATTTCTGAGTAGGATGAGTTTCTAAATGTTCAAAAGGTTGGCATTCTTCTCCCCTAAATTTCTCATTACAATTTTATCATTAGAAAGTTTTTTTTTTTTGGTTGTTAAAACTGAGTAAAAACTGAAGTTTTGCAGTTAAATTCTCAGTCTTTTGGAATACGACTCTGTCAGCAAAGTAAGGAGAGAATTTATTACATGATTTTATTAGATGTGCAGTTGGACGGAAGGGATCCCTTGCTAGGACATCATTCAAATATATTCTATGATGATTGCATTATAGTTACATTGGCCTAGAGCCAAAGCATGACCATTATATAAAGTTTAATCTTTAGAAATAAAAGTCATATATTTGAAGGTAGAAACTTCAAATGATTGCTGGAGTTATGGCAATTTAGATACTGCGATCTTTCCTGGAAAAAGTAACAATTTGGATTAGAATGAACTGAGTTACATTTTTGGTTGGTTAGAATAAGAAATTAGCCAAAACAAGAGAACCATGGGCTTCTAGCTCTTCAATAGAACACCATAACATTTTTTCCTATTACCATATACACATGTTTTCATAAGTACAAGTACATACCAATTCTATGGGTATATTCTGTAGGTATATTGAATCAGATCCATAAACATAGTTTCCTGAGATGAATATTCTTGTTAATACTTGGTGAGTTACATCCATATATTTATATCTGTGTGTATATGTATATCTCTATTTATCTGTGTAAATATCTATCCATTTACCTATCTAGAGAGAGAGAGAAAGAGAGAGAGAGGAGAAAGGAAATGTCTTATACAAAATATATTTTCTGAATTCAGTACAAAATATTCATATTATTATTTAGTTTTATCAAAGTTTGCTTACAAACTCTGGATTATCTAACCCATGTTAAAGATTTACAAGAATATTTCAAATATAACTATGTAAATCCCTGAATGTACATCCAACTTCTCTTCACATGAGGTATTTTCAGTTTGACACCTATGTAAAAACTTAAGTCCAAGTGAGAGATACAACTGTTTTCTGCATATTCTACTTAAATTATAGACTTCTATAAATTTTCACATCATGCTTTGAAGGACAAATTGACAATCTGGAATGTAACACCATGAAAACAATTTGTATAGTCATGATTACTGGAATCTTAATACATAAGGAACAAATAGAAATTTCATAGTGAACAAAATGATACTTGGAAGAACAAAATAGACTTGATAAACTACAGAATTTCTGTAAGATCAGATAGAGAATTTGCTAAAGTACACATTTAGAACTGCAGATTTGAAGTTTATGTGAAAGGGTGTGTAGGAATGCCTGGCAGCAGCTCTGAGTAACCTGCCAAAGATTTGAAAATAAGGGAAATCTGAACAATTTTGCTAAATTAAATATAAAGACAACACATATGGCATCATTATAGATATTTAAATTTATCTTAATGAAGTAAAATATTTCTCAAGATAGAACTAATTTTGCCCATAATCTAGTTACCTAAATTAAAGAAACTGTCAGAAAGCAAAAGATGATTAGCAAATAAATGTCCAAAGAGATATGAATCAGAAAATCTCTCTTGGACTGCTATCATTTCAATGAACATAATTATAACCTAAACATATATATAAAAAATTTTTTTTCACTAAATTTTAACTGGTAACACTAGGTGTGGTTCCTTTTTCAGGAAATGTTGGATTTCTGGGCCTCAGAGAATGCCATTTAGCTTCTGAATTTGTCTGTAGAGTCATTTTGATTATGATTACCTTCAGGTTAAGTGCCAAATTTGTCACTGCAGTGAACCTAATAGGTAGCAGCCCAACAATTATATCCTTAAAATTTAGAAATGTGATTCTGTGGCTTATACATAGATGTCGTGCCAAAACCTTATTGCAGCATTTTGGGGAGGTGGCTGGATCATGGATGTGCCATACTGGATTATAGGTTTTATAACCAGATTAATCCTCTGATTGGTTTAGCATAGCTATAGCATAAATAATGGGAGAGTCCTCTCTGGGTATGGTTCGCAGCAACCAATAGGCTTGGAGCCTGAATGGAATACAAGGGAAAGGAAGATTGCTGTTTGCTGCATGCCATGCCATGGACTGTTTACCTCTGCCATGATTTCTGCCATGCCTTTCTGCCTTTGAGCCAGCTGACTGTGGACTTAAACTTTTATAAAGTTTGAGCTAAAATCAATCTTTCCTGTTTTAACTTATGAATGTCTAGTACTGTGTTCCTGGAATGACAAAAGTAATTAAGATACATGAGGAGAAAGAAAACTTCAATATTGTCTCCATAAATACATAAATATTGCAGTGTTATCCACATGAACATTTCCAGATCTCAATTTCTCCTTGCACACAGGACTGAGAAAAATGCAAATGGTACTAGGATTGTATCTATCAAGAAATCTAAAACAGAAAATATTATGTTGTAATACATTTAATATGAAAATAATTTTGTTAGAACCTATGTTTTATATACTTTCATTCTTACATAAACTGCACTATTTTTATGAAAATATTTTAAAAGACCAAATTGATTAAATTAAATGTAAAGTGGTTTTGTGTCTCAAAGAATTAAAAACAAAGGGACTACTTGGTATCCTAAAAGAATTCAATATTAGGAGAGTCAGTGGGATGGCAATGAATGAAAACCAATTGGAGCTCATTATTTTGTGAGTCCAGAAAGAAGAAGAAAAGGGAAAATAAATAAGAGGAAGGGATACATTCTACTGCTTATTTTCTCATCAGTATTAATGAATGCAAATATCAAATGTAATTTTTCCTTTTGCAAAGAAGCATTGACATTATTTTGTTTTCAGTATTGAATTTGATCTCAAAGAAATATGATCAGAATTATACATGAATGACACTGGAATGAGGGAGGCTCAGATCTTCACAAATGAAATCTCAAAGAATGCAGCTCTGTATTTTCTTTTTTGAAAATTGAATATTTGACTATTTTAAAACAATGAATTTTCAAAATATTTTATAGGCAATTTACAGCCTGCTAACTGAAACCCACAAATTAAGGATAATACAAAGAGTGAAGTCAAAAACAGTCAAGTATTTTGATTTTTAACACTTAGTTTTGTTTAGGTATACTTAATGCATAACATGTATCTGACTGGTGTGTGCATTTTGATGAATTTGTATCTATCCATACAAACATATTATTATCACTACAACCAGAGTACTAAACATATCCATCACCTCCAAAACTTTCCTTGAGTTCTTTTTGTACCTGTGTGCGAACCTATGTAATTACAGATGGGACACAAAATAGAAATCTATCCTCTTAACATTTTAAAGTGCAGAATACTATACTGATAAGTATGGATGTTATATTGTGAACTACAGAGTACATAATATATTGCAAAATATAGATTTCATATTGTGAACTAGAGTATGTGCATCTTGCATCAATGACAGTTTCGGTTGAACAATAATTCCACTTTCTTCCTTCTCCAAGTCCCTAACAATGCACTACCATATTCTGTTTCAAAGATATTGACTCCTTAAATATTCAAGAGACAAGAAATCATCCAAGGTTTGTTCTGCTGGGAGTAGGTTTTGTTATTTAACAAAAGGGAATTCCAGTTTATTCGCATTGTCAAAAACTATAGTGTTTACTTCTATAAGCTGAACCCTATGTAAAATGAACAGGTAACAGTTATGTTCTTTTTATGTGGATGCTCAGTTTTACCACAGACAGTATTTTAATACCTTTCTTTTCCTACAGTATATTTTCATTATCCTTATTAGTACCAGCTGACCAGTAGTATTAGTATCAGTTCATAAAAATATGAACACTGGGTAAGGATACTGAATTAGTAAGCAAAAACTTCCCCAAAAGAGGAAAAAGAAATGGTACAGGTACCTTCACTATTCAATTTTATCAGAGCTGACGATGAATTCATGTCAATCCTTCCAACTCTACCCTGGTAATAAGACCATACAAAGACATTGTAATAAAATAAACTTCAGGTCAATATATCCCTAATGAATATAGATCCAAACGTCCTACCAAACCAGAAATCCAAATTCCACAGCACATTAAAATGAACATACATCAGGATAACCTAGGATTTACCTTGATGCCAATACAGTGCAATAAGTACAAATCAGAAAATATGATAAAGTACACTAATATAGAGAAAACGGAACACCTCCATAGATATAAAAAAGAATTTACTAAATTCAAGATTCTTATATGATTAAAAACACAGATACACTATTTACCTCAACATAAAAAATGCTATATCTGACAAGGACACAACTAACATTATCTGATTAGATGATAAATAAGTTTTTTTTTTCTTATATGAGGAACAAGGAAGAGATGTCTTGACATTTCTACATAGTAGTGGATATAATAATAATCATTTCAATTTTTCAAGAAATGCAAACAAAATAGATCAAAAATGGAAAGAAAAGAATTGTTGCTCTTAGATGATGTAATCATAAAAATGTGATTCCATGTACACACACACACACATGCATGCACAGAATCTCTGTGAACTATTATACAATCTCAGCAAAATGGCTGTATTCAAAATCAATATACAAACACAACTTTTTCTATGATCTAACAACAGGTTATCAAAAAAAGAAATTGTGAAAATTGTTCCATTTACAACAAAATAGAAGAGTGAAGTTTTAGAAGAAAACATAACTGAGCAAATTAAAGATTTGTACACTGAAACATACAACACATTGATATAAAAACTGAAGAAGATACAAAGGAATGGGAAGATCTCCTTTGCTTATGGGTTAGAAGACTTAATATTATTGAAGTGTTTATACTACATCAAGAAAACTACAGATTCAGTGAAATCTACCAACATCTAAATAGCACTTTTAGAAGAAACAGAAAAATCCAAACTTCATGTGGAATCACTAAACATCAAATAAAGCAATATGAAAGCATTATACAGTTTGATTTCAAAATACATTATAAATGTATAGTAATTAAAACATTACAATATTAGTATGAAAAGAAATACATGGACCAATAGAACAGAACAGAGAGGTCACAAATATTTTGCTTCTTAAAGGTATGACATATCACGGTGTGTTCTTACATGACATTGTATTATATGAGTATAAAAATTTCCACTCCATGGAAGTAAGAAAACTGATGATAATTAGGGCCTGTGATTTGAGACTTCGGTAGGGAGCTAGGGGTCCAGCTGAGAGCCTCATCCTTACCTACATCCCCAGCCTTTCTTATTTTTCATTGATTTGATTTTGGAGACAAGGCCTTACCGAGCTATTCAGGTCTGCTTTGAGCTCATCTGTCTGCTGCCAGAGCTGGGATTACAGCTGTGTGTTACTGCACACCGCTAGGCTTCATTGCTTATACTAAGGAATACAGCTACTGATTCATGAATAGGAAAGCAAGGTTAGAGTTATGAATCACCCGATTCAGATATATGCCTCAGGATAATAAAACAGTTCTTAAAACACAAGCTAGTCCCATTGAAATTAACTCATCTACTGGAACAATAATGGACACATTTTCCTTACATTATTTCTATTAAGGTTTTTAGAAACTAGAAAAATTATTACTTTGTGAGTTTTTTGAAATTGCAACATATTTTATTCCTGAGACACAAACCAGAAAGCCAAAATTGGCGTTATGGCTTCAAAAAAAACTGAGATATTCTTATTTATAGAAATATAATCATATGACTGTATCAGGATGTCAATATTCTTTTCAAAAATGCTTTTTTATTTTATCATCTCATAGTTCTGAGAAAAGATGAACGTTAAAACAAGATGAATATTAAAATGTTTGCTGGGGAAAAGGTCATTGCCTAGTTGATCTTTGCAGGAGTAAACTTTACATAGTAAACTCTCTGGAGCCACATTTGGTGTTAAAGCCTATCTTTCACAATTGTAATTTATTTTGATCTGTTTAGTACATGGGTCTATATTAAACTGAACCTAATATGGAATTCAAAATACAAGTAGAAGTTGACTAGTTATGTTATCAATATACTTTATGTTACAAATGTTTTGAATGCATGTGTGTGGTGTGTACGCAAGCTGTTTTTCAATGGGGTCAGACAAAAGGAAATATATCAGTACCTTTAATATAAAAATATTGACTATATTTCATGATCTCCCTGTTAGAAGAAAATCTGTGCTATCTAACCCTAGGTTATGAGTCAAAATTTTATTTATATATGAGCAAAGATGATGAAAAAAACCCTGATGTATAGACCTTAATGGTGTACAGGACTTAATATTTATTTGTTTGCTATTATTTTGTAAGAATTTATTAGAACTCAAATAATTCTTAAGTACTATGACAAATTCAATGAATGGCTTAATAATTAATGGCTTTATAATTAATAATATAGTCTTCTCTGGAATGTACCTATTAATTTAGAAGCAAGACCTGGTAGCAGTAAGATTCTGATGACTTTTATCAAAATGAGATTGTGTTTACTAGTTTTAAAAGGAATAAAGATGATTAAAAGCTTTGGAAGAATAGAATTCTCCCATAGAGGAATTTTCATGTACATAGTCTCATTAATTGGCACAATTAATTCCACTGAGAAAATAAAATAATGTACACCTGCCAAATAATTAAAGAAAAACTATGATATTGTTGTGTGCTCCGTTGGGTAGAATATTTTTACTTGAAATATTTCAGTAAAAGCTATAATAAATTCTTTCTCAGATTTCCCAGGCATTGTAATTAAAACTAGCTTCAAATAGCATATTCTCTTATGGTCTTATGTTTTTAAATCGATTTAAACTCACTGACCAAAGTTGTCAGACCTTAGGCCTAATTGATACAAAAAAAGGTCTAAGATCATGTTCATATTATTCACATTCTGTAAGACATGGCAAAACAGCTCTATTATTTGAAATAACTGAAGATTGAACCTAAATGATATCAGAAGATTTATACTTTTTTCAAAGAATAAAGCAGTGTTCAAGGTCTAGTCTAAATAGCAAAGGGAAATTAATAGATATCTTATTCATCCAGTTACAAAATCAGATACATCCTAGTACAGTTAAACATTGTTTCTTGCCTGGGTTAGAAACAAAAGAGAATATTCTGGTGATAATTGAGTAGGCTTAGCTCTTTAGAAAGAGCAAAATCATGAATAAAAGGCATGACTGGATGAGCAGAAGTTATCACTTTTTTGCTATCAAATTTTTCCAAATCATTTTTAAATTAATTACAGCAGAGATTATCCTACTAATAAAGCAGTCACACAGAATAGCCCTGAGTATATATGTGATATTAGCAGGAGATGAAACAAAGCAAATGCCTAAATATGTCTCAGTCATATGACTACTCATTTTTTTACAATGAAGGAGCCAAGATAATTCTTGCCTAGCTTGATAAAAGAAATTTTGAAGAATTAAAATTCATTTTATTTTATTGGTGTTGGGGATTGAAAGCAGGGCCTTATGTATGGTAAGCATGTAACTAGATCACTGAGCAACAGCCCCGGTTTCTAAGACTTAAAATTTAACATCAAATAGTTAAAGCATGATTGATAGCACACATGAATATTTAAAGTTACATATATATTAACGTGCTTAGAGATGCAGTTATGTATTGTTCTTTATTTTTCTCTGTACTTATACTTTTGGATTCACGTAGAATACAGCTATTTTTTCATACCAAGATGCATGAATTTTTTTTTTCAAAACTATTGGAAGCACTTAGAATGTTTTTAAATCATGCAGTCGTTTTGAAACACCTAACTTTGTTTTTCAGAGGAAGACATTTTCCATTCCTTTATTCTTATTTTGACATGTTTATTTCTGTGGAACTGGGGATTGAGCCTAGAATCTTTGTGCTGATCTTTTTTCAATATTTTACTCAGAGACGAGTCATAATTATTATTTACTTGTAGACTCGTGTGAGTTACTTTAGTATTTTGAATATTGGTGTGAAGTGGAATAGTACTTGCAAATATTTTCTTTCATTTTATAGAAAAATAATATAAAAAGTAAAACGTTTTTTAGTTTGATATTGCCCAAATTGTTTATTTTTTCTCTTTCATTGGTTGTATTTCTTATGTCATACCTGTACAATCATTTTAAAGGTCAATGTGAAACACTTTTCCCCCTATGTTTTCTTCTGAGATGTGTATGGTTTCTGGCCTTACAAGTCTTCCACACAGTTCGATATGCTTTTGTGCATAGGGAAGACAATAGGCCACAGTTCATTGTTCTGGAGGCTGCCACTCAGCTGTCATCATCTAGTTTAGGAAACACATTGTCCTTGTCTCTTTTGTCTCTTCTGGTCCCAAACTGACCCTAATAATCGAAGCAGAATGCACCACTTTTAAACTGGGTAAGTGTAGAATAATATTCGTATAAAAAAGGCAAAAATAAATAAAAAATTAAAAATGGCTAAGAATATTTACTCAAACCAAAGAAATCAATAAGCAGCCATGTGAGCATGCTACTGAAAGATACATATGCAGTCAGTTGCCAGGAAAGAAAACTCTGGCTTCAGAAGAGCAGAAAGCACTAAATGTTTTTTACAATATCCTTACAAAAATCTATTCTATCTTTAATTTATATATAAGTTTGACAAAATAAAACAAATTTTAAAAAGGTAGACTTAGGCATTTTTATTTCCAAAACTTGAAATTGTAGTAACTCACTCTCAAAAGTTACCAGATTGTTATTAAAACAGAATTAATTTTATGTATCCTTACTTTCTATTTTGCTATCTACCTCACCCTCTGTCTCCTTAATTCTCCATTGATTATACTACGCTAGTTCCACCGAGCTATCAAAGGAGAACGAAACTAACTCTGTGTATCTCGCCTGTCCCCCTGGCACCTGGGGAAGCCCATGATGGGTCCACCATCCCCAAGCTGCCCAGGCTGACTGAAGCCTGGAGGGTCTTCTCTGGAGCCATGGGTCATGTGACCATTCAGGCACCATGAAGTCATTCTTTCCTTTCTTCTGTTGAAGTTATTCTTGAGACGCTTCTTCTAACATACTAGTGTGGCTCTTTCACTAAACCCACAACCTCTCCTCTAGTTCCCATGTTCACGCATAGCTGCTGAGCTGTCCCTTGGAGGGTGTCAGAGTTTGGGCTCTCCTGATCTCCCATCCAGCAGAGACCATTCTTTCCAAATTCTGTGATGTGTTCCTTTCAGGAAATTGGTCTGGGTGAGCTGAGACCTGATGAGACAAAACATGGAAACATCAAGCACTGGAGAAAAGGTCTTACCATCATGGAAGCTATCACAAGTGTTTGGATGTATCTGTGAGAAAAGGTGATGCTTGTTGTTTGTTATTTGTTTCTGAGATGGGGTCACCCTAGGTTGTCCATACTGTCAGTTCGTCTGCCTCTGCCTCCCATGCCTTAGGTAGTAATACTGAAGGCAGGAGCCACTGCTCCGAGTTTTAAAATATTAACTTTTTGAGGAATATTTCATTGGAAAAATGTCATTTCTTCTCTTTCATTCATATTTAATCAATTAAATTATTATTATATCTTTATGTAAAAAGAGAAATCACAGTAATTACATTAGGTTATTGCATTTGGCTAAAGTAACTGTGCATGAATAGATTTGTTACATATATGAAAACAAACAATTTTTATTGTTCTATATATACAAATAATACATTTTAAGGTATTATTCCTGTGTGATTATACTTTCTTGGCATTATTATCTAATAATTTTAAACTTCTAGTATAAATATTTTCAATGATTTGTATTTATCAAGCATTTTCAGCATGTATTCAACTACAATAGGTATATATAACATGAATATAAATAAAATAAAGGGTTATGCTACTTGACATGAATAGTAATTTTAGTCTAATTTACTGAGACTGCTTATATCAAAACTTTAAACAGAATATTTTCCAATTAGATGACAAAAAAGAATTAAAAAGTTTGCATACATATCTCACCCAATATTAATAAGTACTTAATATCTTAAATTTTAGGAACCTGAGATTTCTGCTTTAACAGGAAGCATTGAAATAATTTATCATTGTTTTCTCCAAAGTTCACACAATGTCATAATAATGGTATAAAATTGACTAAATAGATAAAGATGAAAGGCAGAAAGCACAAAAAGAGAGCACTGAAGACAGGAAAAATCAACACAATTTTGAAATTGAAACACATAACTAAATGCTAACACTATTGAAATCTACAAGCAATAAGGTAACATGCCAATGCAGAAGAAACCAACTGAAATCAAATAGATTTTTAACGTGTGAAACAGAATCTGCAACCACTCGGATTGCAAAAAATAGGTATGAAAGTAGAAGACTTGCTTGGAAATAAAGCACAGAGAATATTTAGTCTCTCATCTCTTTTCCAAACGAAGCAGGCAGGAAACCATCTGTCTCTCACCCAAGCAGTGGGATGGAGTTTTATTTTCCACCAAAGCTTAATTCAAAAGATTCTAGACACCCAGACATTAGAGAAGGAGGAGGCTGGTGTAATCTATTGAAGAGATATAAATTAACATCTGCATACTAAAAGATGAAATTTGAAGACCACTTCTCCAACTCGTTTTTGAGAATAATGGCAACCATAATGATAATAGGAAAAGATGTTAGATAATTTATCTCCATAAAAACTACCCCAAGGGAGAAGGTTTACAACTGCATCTTAGAGTTTCTAATGAAACACACTGGATTCCTCCCATCACCCTATACCCATCAATAGATGCAACTCACACATCTATGCTTCTAAGGAATTTTTGTGGCTTTCACTTGTATGTACTTCTGCATACAATGAAATTTACAGAGTTGAAAATGGGCAGGGATAACTAGAGCAAATGTCCATGACTTGGGGAGCAACAATAAGCAATTTGAAATAGGAAACAGTGAAAATACTATTTAATTTAAACAATATCAGAATGCTTTCAAATAAATAATCAGAAAGCAAGCAATTGCTATTCATCTTTTTGAATCAGAAAAACAAAATACATTTTAGAGAACAATAAAAACAAGGTTGAAAAACCTTCTGGAAAATGGAACAAGTGAATGAATTAAGAAAAAATTATCTTTATTTCAGTTTGTGAGTTCCATAGTGAAGAGCCCACAAAAGTCACAGTAGAATTAATTAAAATAATGTTGCAGGATGTCATCAAGAAAGTTCAGAGGACTAGGGATCAAAAGACAGTTCAAAAGCTTTCCAGGAATTAGCGAAGCCTTGCACAAAGGATTACTGAAATCCAATTAACACTAGAGATCTCAATTGTAGTTCTAGAAGCTGGGAACACTAGGTAAGTTCTTTAAACATCACAGAGAAAATTATTTCTAATTTTAGTTTTTGCATTCAACTCCCAAAGTCTGTAAATAGTAAAGATAAGTATGTAGAGCACTTGCAATCACTCTAATATAATAAATGGGATACAAAATTTCAAGTTCCCAAGAGGGACCTCCTCTGTGCCCGCCCCTTAGCCAAAATCTTGCTGGAACAGTATCTTCTCTGTCAGCAAAACAAGGAAAGGACAGTGACAGAGGAAGGTTGAGCCAGTCAGCACAAGGCGTGGAATCTAGAAGCACAGGAACAAACCCCGAGGCAAAAAATGGGATGAGGAAGAGGGTAAACGCACTGAGACTATACTTCAGATCTGTGAATTTTTCTATATACAACAGATCCACCAGTAACGATGAATGAACAGGACTAGAATTTTGGATCTCTGATGCTAGGAAGTGGGCATCTATCTGCCTTGTTTATATATTCACAAAAGTCTAGCAAACAATCAATTTTAAAACTGATTATTTTCACAAATGAGTAATTTTTCACTTTTGATCAAGAAATTTTTGATATTTAGGGTTCTTTTTTATTCTTTTGAATTAGAAATCGTACTGATCCAAAAATCGATGTGATTTGACTACTTAAATTTTCAAAAATCCAGTTTGTTAAAAACAAACAAACAAACAAACACACTCAAATTCCATAAAATAAAAAGTTGTAATTTTGTAAGGTAAGTTTTTAAAACATTCCTTGCTATCCAGAATTTTAGTTTGGCTGTAAACACCAAATCTTACCAGGTCCATGTGCTGGCCAGAGTCACATGGTGTTTGCCTATTTTGCTTAGAACTTTCAGTCAGGAGGATTCTGAATCCAGAGACCCTTTAGCCTGTCAGGACTGAAGAGAGATTTCAACAAATGTATATTTCATTCATTCTCCAAACTACAGAGAGAGAAATAATGATATCAAGAACCACTATTTATTTCCTTCCTACAGGGGACAGATTATCTAAGACTGTTTATAGACAGCCATCTTCTTCCTCTTCTCCTTTTAGCTTTTGTCTCCTGGAAGGTAAGTATTATAATCTGCCACATTTTGAGAACGGTGCCCAGGTGAAGGACAGAATGAACTCATGAGTTTTGGTATGTACGTGTTAGCTTGTGTCTTGATGTCTCCCCAAGCCTATGGGCTTGCAGGTAGGAGTTTTGGGAGGTGGCTGGATCTAGGACTTGTGATGATGGAGTGAAATTGTGTGACAGACACAGTGATTAAGGATCTGTGATTTCTAAATTATCCCACAGGCTGGTTTGGCATAGTCTGTGAGTGGGCAAAGGAAAGGAGCACCCTCTGTGCGGATGGCACCACCTGAAAGTTGGAAAGGGTGAAAGCAAAAGATTTCTGCTGCTTCTGCTGCTTCTTGCTTACTTGCTTGCTGTTTTGCTGTCTCCTGCCTGCTTACTGTGGATTATTTCTCCTCTGTAGTGCTCCTCTGCCATGCTACCCTGCCTTGGAGCCAGCCAGCCATGCACTGAAACCTCTACAAACTATGAAATGAAATAAACCTTTCTTCATTTAACTTTGGGTATTGAGTATTTTGTTTCAGCAATGAGAAAAGTAACTAAGACCATACCTATGTGCTTTTTTCAATGTTTGATTTCAGGAAATAAGATATTTTCAACATAGGTTCTCAAAACACTAATAGACCCCATCACATATACAGAATACTACTGGGAGTTTTTCACATGAGTTTTTAATCATAGACTCAATAGTGACAATAAACTCAGGCAGAGGCCAAAGTAAATAGCTGCATGAAATCAAGAATGCTTCGCTTAACTGAGTGTGATTCAGGAATAAAATGCATTAGTATAGAATTTATGGATTGGATTATATATCTCCAGGTGCATTTTTAAAACTGTGTACATTTATCTGAGAAGAAAACTAGAGGACATTGAGATTCAATACATTTAAATAACTACTACACTAGAAATAATGGAACAGGCTTTAAGCTGATGTTAGTTTTAATTCACTGTCAGCAAACTTATGTTTTATTCTGCTTTGAAACATTTATATCAGATATAGGTCAGAGAGTTTTTTAAAGGAAGGAGTAAGCATGCTGAAAACGTACAAGTTGAGAAAAATTTTGCTGAGAATTTTATATTCTATAGCTGCTGTATCACATGTAATAGCTACTATCTTTTTTATGTTGAGACACTTGCAATGTAGCTAGTAGCTAATTTTATATGTTCAGTAAAATATTTATAAATTGCCTGAGATAAAATATACAATTAAGTGTTCCTTGTTGATTTTATTTTTAATTCATAGCAATTATAAAATTATTCATTACATATGTAAGTCTTACTAATGGCTCATTTTATTTCTCTTGATCTGTCAGTTCTAGAGGTGAATTTGGGAATAAAGAACTGTAAGTAAGAGAAAATCTTACATAAGTGGCAAAAATCATATTTCTATCTTTTCAATTATATCAGACAGACTGACATGGAAGGTTGTAGGTGTCTGTGAGTGTGTGTATATGTGTGTGTGTGAGAGAGAGACAGGGAGAGAGAGAGAGAAGGAAAGTATAGATATATTTTGAAGGTTAAATAGTAATGCAACACTTTGGTGCACAACCAAACACTTTAAGAAAGCAGGGACCATAGCCTATACTCAACTGCTAATGGAATGATACAGGAATATGGAAAATTTTACATGGGAGATAATAGAAGTGGATTGTAAAGGTTTTATCTAAACCATGCTATAGTTGATTGTGAATCACAGAAAGGTGAAGATATATAAGAAATCCAAGTATATAAGACTTAGACATGGTTTGTACTTTATAGTATCCAATTTAGCTGAGGAAAAACATCTATGTATGGCAGAGACTTTGAAAAAATTGAAAACAAACACTGGTGAAGAAGAGAAGCAGAAAACGGAATGGATGTAGTCCTACTAATGTGAAGTCTCAGATCTAAGCAGACCAGAAATTCTAAAAATAAAATGAAAGGGAAATTAGAAATAAGTACATAAAGAGAAATCTTTTTAGTACATGTTTGTTTGCAAAGAAAAATTACTGTTAAGAAGCAGTAGTCACAATGTGCTATAAAATTTTATAATTCTGTATGTAAATTAATACAGACGAATATGTTTCATGTGTTAGGTGCATTATCATTATCAACAAAAATCTGCACTAAGATCCTAATATTCTACAATTCTTGGTACATATAGGTCAGGTAAAGAAAACAGAACTTTCAAAGCTATAATCAAATGACCATAGATCAGAGAACTAGACAGAAAAATAGGAAATAATTGATTAAAGACATTAAATAATCTTTGGCTGAACTGATTATAATATGTAGCTCCAGGTAAAATTCTGTACAACACAGTATCCTTCAATTATTTTAAGTTTCTCTTGCACTAAAAACATGCATCATTTTATCTATTGAAATGAACAAAACTAAACATGACTAAGAACAACACAGTGGAAAAAAATCATTAAAGTGAAAAGACACATTAGGACCTGGAAATAATTTTCTTGATGTGAAGGAAATTTCATTCCTATATCTTCTTCATAAGTAATAGGCAGTAATTCAGTCACTTAAAAAATAAAACAGACTAGTTTTTCTTTGAGTGTTTTTTTGTTTATTTTTAGCTTTTCTGCTTGTGATACATAATTGTAATCACCCAGGTGTCTTGTGCACATACATGTAATATCTTGATTATTTCTCCACCTTGTTCCTGCCTCTATGCCCTAAAAAGATATTCATCCCACTTGCAGAAAGCTGAAGTTTTGCCTCTTTTTTTTTACTTAATATTCCCTACTCTTTAATATCACTACTGTGACATTATCCATATTTGAGAGAAATACAGCTTGTATCTTTTGGTCAAGTACTGGCACTTGCTTGTCATTAAGTGGAGCTCTCAGTTCCATTTTTTTCCCATTGAAGCTGTTGGCAGATTATACAGGCTCATTTGTTCTGTTTCTGTTTCTTCCTATCCCTAATTGAATGTAATGGGATGATTTGGCTCATTCTGTGATTTCTCCAGACAGGCTTCTCAATGAATGTTAATATCCTAAAAGAAAACCCTATTACCACAAGTTAACTTTTAGATTTAAATGTAAACACAGTGGTCTATTTCCTTACCTTGTTTAGAAACCCAAGAGTCTTCAGAAAGAAATTCTTAATGTCTAGTATGAACATCTCTGAAATAAACATAATGAACTTTCCATCATAGAGAATAAAACCCCCAATGAGTATTTTACAATCTCTGGCCATATAGAGAGGCTATTTACCATTTATCATAGTCACTTAATTCACTTCCATATTCTGGCTGTAGAAAAGGAGATAAGAAAACACTCTTTGGAGGATATAAATGGATTTTAACAAAATTCAATAAGCTAGAAACAGTTGGAAAGTCAAATGGGTCTAAGCGAGAGTCAAAATTTTATGTACAAAAACCCTGTGGGCTAAATCATGATGGAGAATATTGTGAAATAATTAAGAAATTGAATTTGAGACAAACTGAAATGAAATCATGAAGCATAATAAATGCTAAAACTAACTTCAGTGCATAAACATTTCAGGTCATCATGAGTACAAGTTTTATAAGAGTGTTAAGAAAATTTTCCACATATATGATATATACCATAGGCTAGATATCCTTGGGCATCCATTTCATACAAGTAGAATGCATGTAGAGGCTTTTGCCTATGCTTTGGGTAGATTAGAAACAAGAGAATTACATGTAAACTGATACAATGACAGTGCTTTCAGAAGTAAAAGTGATGAAGAAGCATAGAAGAAAAGGAATAATAGAAGTTTCTGTTGGTAGAAAAACACATCAAAATAAGTGAGGGTGTTTTACCAGGCACATCTGTGTCCATCTGGAGGTTCATCTTGACATATTTTGTTGTTAATATTTTCAGAAGCCACTCAGAATTAAAGTTAAATTAAATCTTGATTTGGAGACAGCTCAGATGGTAGTTGAGCAAATAGTTTTAGGTGGTTTATTCATTTGTTTGTAGACATAATCTTAACTGGAAAATATATTCCTAAGAGAAATATTTTGGGGGAAATAATTCTTTTGAGAAATCACCTGTAATATTACCTATTGTAGTTTTAGTGCACATGCTGACTTCAGAACATGAGGTCTTATAGTCTCATTTATTCAGAGGCATCTAGGGAAGGGCTTAAGACTCCCTCTTTTCACCTGAAAAGAAATTCTGAGCCTTCTGGTTTAGGTCAACAGTTAATTTAAGTGAATTCCAACAAAACAAATGGAGAAGGGGTTGACTTTCAAATATTAACCTGCATCAATCAACTTAAAGCATTGTGACAATACAAATTATTACAAATACAAAATGTGTTAGCATGTGTTGTTTTATGGAACTTATTTAAAATGGGCACAGACATCCATACTTTCTGGAAGTCAAATACAGAACATATTAGAAATCAATTATTTGAATAGTCCCACCAACATTCTATATAATTTTAAGAAACATTTATCATGGGAAGACATATAGACTTTTGCAAACACAAATGCTTTGGCTTATGGTTATAAATAAAAGTCTGTATAAACTCTTGATTTACTGAAAAAAAAAATTGCAGCATATTATATTGTCATTTGCAGTTAAGTAGCCCTAGCAATGAAAGTGCATGAACTCTTCGGTCATCAGATTACTTTATAAGAGCAACCTTCTCCCACAATAAATGGAGCAATTAATATAACTTAGAAAGCAAATGGACCATACACATCATGGTGAACTATATTACAAGGTAAAAATCAATATTATGACTGATAGTTTTCCTGCGTGGATATTAATGTTATGATCATGGTGTTAAATGAAACCAGAGCTTACACAAGCAAATTCATGGAATAAAAGAATAAAATACCATTCAAGGCAGAAAAATACGCTGCAGCCTTTAATTCATTTAAATTTTACTTTAGTTTAGACTGGGCATTTTTGCTTTACTTCTTCTCATAAAATAAACCTATCTAAACTCTTTATTTTACACTATCATTTTCTAAAAGACAATATGATCAAAGTAATAATACAATCATAGTAAATTATTAATTTTTAAGAGACAGTGAGACATTTAAATTCACATTGGAAATCTTAAATTGTGTTTTAAGTGATAATTAGTTATTTCAGTAACTTACAATTCATACTCCATTCAAGATAAGCTTAAAGGACTGAAGATTTAGCTCATTAGATTTGTAACCCCCTATACAAAAACACATCTAAAGTACACACATCTATAAAATAAATATGAACATTAAACTTCCCAAACTCTCAAATGTTATAAGCACAAAATCATAAAATAGCCATATATATATACATACATTTTCTAGAAAAAAAACATGGGGGGAAAGTTTTGTAAAACTGGTTGGGCAAAGATTTCTTAGAATCAATGCAGAAAGCAAATCATCAAGAACAAAATTAGAAAACTGAATATACAGCAAACTAAAATTCTTGTTCACAGCAAAGAAACCCTGGGATGAAAAAGGTAGAGTACATTTTGGGAAAAAAATGTAAAAAAAATGTGTGAAAAGTTTGATACTAAAATTTGGAATAACTAACGTAATCCAACAGCAAAAAGCCAAATAATAATTTCAAAACAGACAGAGGAAGCCAAGCGTGTGTGGCAGGCTCATAGTTTCAGTACCCCGGGGGTGTGAGGCAGAAAGATCTGATGACAGAGCCCTGACCGGCAGCTTAGCTGCTTAGTGTTACCTTGCTACTCTTCTTTCACAATTTAACTCAGGTTTTTATACCGAAAGATTTGTAATGTATCTAGCCTTTGACAAAGAATTTAGCAGCATTGATTTCTTTTGGATCTTATTTGCTAGTTTTGAGGAATAGTTTAAACTTGCCTTTCTTAGTAAACCTGCAAGTTAGTTATCAGTAAAAATGCATTGTTTTTTTAATTGTATTAACCCTCTCTGCACTATGATTTCTTTAAATCAATTATGTTTTTGCTGACATGCATATTCAGCAACTCTTTCAAGGAATATCACTGTGATAAAAATAAATGTGTATGTTTTTTAGGTCTTAAATTACATGTATTTTGTTTAAGAATTTAAACTAATTCCTTGTCTTTTGTAAAATATGTTTTAAACATGGCACTCTTCATTAATGTCTTATTATTATTCATAAGCTATTCTGTTATTTCTTTGTAGTTGTTTTTAATATAGTCTCATTTACTTAATATTGTTAAATGCATTGGTGTGTGTGTCTACTCACACTGACTTTTCTTTGGATGTCTGTCCAAGTTAAGGTCTCATATCTTTCTTCATTTGATGGAAATGTTAGGTAATATCTAGGTAATAGACTTAAATATTGTCTCTATTTTTTAGATATTCTTTACTTCTGGAATAATTATTAAATTTGCATAAGCCAGTATTTAATGAACATACTATAGCGGTTATATCAATTATTTAGAATACTGTTCCTTATTTTCTTCTTATCTAGTCATATATTTGTTTTTTTAACAAGCTCCTCTTATTATAGGCATAATTATTTCTTTCAAATTAAGAAAATTAGACACACACAAAATGCTCATTTGATATTATATTAAAATGGCAACCTCTTTAGGTCTAAATTATTCAATTTATTGGCTTTGTCTGAATTGTAGATTTTTCCTTCACACCCTTTCCTGAAGTTTTATTTTTATTGTGTGAGTTTCTCATTTCAGATAATTTTCCCTCTCTTTTCAGTCTCTCTCTCTCTCTCTCTCTCTCTCTCTCTCTCTCTCTCTCTCTCTAACTCTCATTTCTTTATTGGCATCCTCCACTTATGTCCTGCCCTTCAGTTGAGGAAGATTTGTGGAGAATGAAAGCCATGTACACTGTTACTGATAGCATCTCATGCGTTCCATGCTCCTGCCCTTGCAGTTCTCTCACTGGATCTTGTAAGATTATCCTCTCTTCTGTCACCTGGGATGGTAGCTTTGGCATGAGCCACAGTCCTGGTTAGTGATGAAACTTTCAAATACTTTGCATAGGCACTGAACATGGGTTAGATTCGTGTTCATCAGCTGACTAGTTGAGCTGTCTGATACCATTGTACATTTAATATTCTGGACTTTACAGCCACTAGGCACCTCCTCTGTTTGGTACATTCAGTTCACATAGAATTGTATCTTTTTAATGTGAGTGATAGTGATTTTGTGTTTTTCCATAATTCACTCCATTATCTTTACCAGAGTCACAAAAAATATGAATTTTTTAAAGTATGAATTTTTCTTTTGAATGACACAGAGTATAAATATCATAGCAAGGAGACCCTCTGCAATGTTATCTCTGTCTCATGGTTTCAGTTTTCCACCGCTCACAGAGTCCTGCATACGCTGTGCTCCAGTCATGCCCAACCTATGACACTGTCACAGTAGGCTTTGCCCAGACTGTAATGGCCCCAAATTGTTCCAGTCACTAGTCTCTTAATGAGTGGAATATGACTTCATTTAGGAAACTGTATTTTCTAACATATTGGATTTCAGTGAAATCACAGAGAATTAAAACATTTCTCAGTATTTCAAGATGTGTACGATAGCTTGAGAACTCGGTCCTCCTCAGTACAGTGCGCCACCATCTCATCCATAGATTCTTCACCTGAAAAGATTTCAGTAGAAGTAATTTTTGAAAATAAATGTAATACACACACACACACACACACTCAATCCTTGTCAGGCATGGTGGTTCATACCTGCAATCTCAGAAACCTCAGAGAATGAGGTAGGAAGATTGTAATTTTAAGTCCAGAGTTGGTAACTTAGTTCTTAGAGAAAACTTGCCAAAAACTATGGGGGGGAGACACACACACACAGAGAGAGAGAGACAGAGAGAGAGAGAGAGAGAGAGAGAGAGAGAAAGAAGAAAGGGGAGAGATAGAGAGAAAAAAGGGGGAGAGAGAGAAGAAAAGGAGAGAGAAAGAAGAGGAGGAGAAAGAGAGGAAGGAGGAGACAAAGGAGAAGGAGGACAAGCAGGAGGAGGAGAAGAAAAGGAGGAGGAAGAGGAAGAAAGAAAAATAGAGAAAAAAGAGAAAGGAGGAGGAGGAGAGGGAGAAAAAAAAGAGGACGAGCAGGAGATGGAAGAGAAAAAAGGATGAGGAGAGAGAAGGGGAAGGACAGGAAGAAGAGGAAAGAGAAGGAGAAGGAGGAAAGGAAGAGGAAGAAGGAGGAGAAGAAGGAGAGAAGTAAGGAGAGAAAGAAAGGAGGAAAGAAACAAAGAACGTAAGAAAAAAAGAAAAGAAAAGGAAGGAAGGAAAAAGTTAGCTCAGTGCAAAAACCCTGAGTTTAATGCTCAGTGCCTTAAAAGGACAGACTTTGAAATGGGCTGAACAAAGAAAGCAAGCTATTGCTGCTGGAAACCATACTACTTCCTGAAATCAAATCAGCTTTTTAGAATACAATATAGATTTTGAGTGCTATTTACGGTTACATACATTTTCAACTTTTATATTTAGGTACCTTAGTGGCTAAGATTAGTGACTGTACAGAAGCGTACACATACATTATTCATATATGTACATATGAAACTAACTTTCTCCAGCAGGAATTTGGCACTATCTACGGTTCTTTTATGATGATCATTCAGCATTTTTAGTGTGTTATATGAGTCAGGAATGATTGTCACTACAAACCAAAAATACAGGAGAAGAAAACTGAAGGACAACTAGCGAACTCATCCCACCAGCCCCTCTTACAGGTTATAAAGTATAATCATGTCCTCAAGTTTTAGATGTAACAGTCTGGCTGCACACGTTCTTTTGAATAACTGTCAACTGGAAGAATCAGGAAGAAGATTCTTGACAGAAAAAAAAAAAAGGGTGAATCTGGTTAAAGAGAATATCTGAGTAGTGTCTACCCAAAAATTTTTTTGTGATGCTTCTACCTAGAGGTTGCAATATTAATCAAAGCTAAACATTAATATTCTTTCCTACCTTTACATCTGGAACTTGAATTCAGTTTTATTTTTACAGGTAATATATTCACAAGCCTTATTAAAATTAATTGGTCTTTTCATTTTTAACTTTCTATCAAATTGTGATTTCCAAACTCCATCTTTCCCACTTGCCATTACTAGGAACATGGAACATGGAAATTTAAGAGCACATCCAAAGAAAAAACACTTAAAAAAGAAAAAATACTAAGTGTAGCTTAAAATAAGACTCAATTAAAACAATTTCTTTTTACTCACTCCTGTTTTTTTTTTTTATAACTAAACTTAACTGGCTATACTTACAGTATTTCAACTTACACTAGATAGTCTGTGGTACTTTCCATAAAATTAAAAAAGCAATTTTAAAAATAACTTTCTTATATTGTAATAAAGTTTTCACTCCATAAATATGAATTAATGTTGTTGGGGATTGGAATACTTACTTCATAATTCAGAAGTGTAATAAACTGTCATATCTTCAAGATAGCTAATTTTTTTTCTCCTTATTCACTAACCACCAGCAGTGACAAGTTACTTTTAAAATATTTTCAAGTCTGGTACCACTACTTTCTTCATTAAGTAACCCCTTAAAAGCTCTCTAAATTATGTAGAATAAAATTAACTCTCCCATTAAAGTCTTCGTATTAAAGTGATGCTTTCACCCACATGCCCTTCCTTCATTTTATATTTTTTAATTTATGCCATAAATACTTTATAATGCTTACTATGTGTCAGTACCATTCCAAAGGCTATAGAAAAGCCTAGCTTATGGGCAAAGTAGGTTTTGTTACTTTTATTTAGGAGCTGAGCACACTGAAGCTCACGTGCTCACTGTCACCCTGCAACTTTTCGCCAGAGTCTGCCTCTGAGTCCAGGCTCTCTGCGGCCCGAGCTTCGCTCCCATCCGGGCCCTCTGCGGCCCGAGCTTGGCTCCCATCCGGGCCCTCTGCGGCCCGAGCTTGGCTCCCATCCGGGCCCTCTGCGGCCCGAGCTTGGCTGCCATCCGGGCTCTCTGCGGCCCGAGCTTGGCTGCCATCCGGGCTCTCTGTGGCCTGAGCTTTCCTCCCATCATCTTCATCCTGTTGCTTTTGTTCTGCTTCAGGCAGAAATTAACCAGTCAAAAACTCTCACTAGAATTATTACTGCTATATTTTAAAATGTTTCCTTTTGTCTTGTTCCCCTCAAATATTCAAATATTCTGTACTTTTCTATTTGAAATACATTTAGGGTATGATTATGTCTATCCTGCATTTCTGTGTATATGTGCTCTGCACATGTTACAAAACATGCTCCAACAAGTATTTGCTCCAACTGTAAATGTCAATTCTTTCTCTGACTTTACTGATTGATACTTGGCTCCTTATACTAAAATTATGTCATTTAACATATTTTCCCATTTGTGCATATGCTTTCTTCCTTTAGGAAATATAAGCTTACAAAAATGGATTTCTTTTATGTGTTCATCTGTGTCAGAGAAAATAAATATCCACTAGTATTGATAATTTTGTATCCACCTATAAACATTATAATGAGATAATTTAGTTTTTTGTTAATATGTACAAAACCACCAGGTGGATACTTCAAAGAGCCCTAATATCAATTTTGTCACAGATATTGGTGATGAAATTATTCAGTGGAAAAAAGATTTGAAATATTTTGGTCAATTGAAGAAAATTAATTTCAATGAAAGGATCACTTGGAAGCAATTATAAGTTTAGTTATTGCCAGTTTTCTTCTCTTTTTTAAGTAATATAAAATTGAAATATTTATTATTAGTGCACACAGTAGTCCCTATGTTCTTGTTATAAGTACTGAATTTCTATGCAGACCTGTAACACCAGTGGTCTTCCTTTCAAAGTGACTATTAAAAATAACTATGTTTGCAAAGGAGAAAAGGCAGCTGTTATTATGAGACATTTATGATGGCGTACAAATTTGATATTCCCAACCCAAGCCATCACGGCATTTCCATTCCTAGCATTATGGGAGCTACTAGTATCACATGCAAGCAGTTAACATGTTTGGTGACATGCAGACATAGATGAGATGGAAAAAGTGTGATACACTCTAGAATTAAATTTAAAAAGAAATTTATAATGCTAAGTGATAAGAAAGTAGTCCCGCTACTTCGCTTCAGGGAAGGTGGCAAATTCTGATGAATGCAGTTTCTTTTTCAACTGCCACCTGGCAACAAAGGGACAGGAGAAGAATAAGAGATGCCACCCTGCATAATAGGAACCAGCATAAGATTATTTCTGTGCTTCATAAAAAGGTGAACTAAAATTAAGCCTAACCTCGAGAGGGTAAAATTAAGAAAATTGCCTGAGTTGAATTTGGTTCATAAGGGTGGGAAAGACATTGCCCCTTGAAATGTTCCACTGTAAACTCCATCTCCTGAATTTTTACTGAACAAATTCAAAGGGTTTGTTCTAAAAAAACAAAAACTCTCTTCAAGAGTGTAATAAATGCGTTATTGGGCTGAAAGTGCAGCTGACAATAACTTTAGCCATTACAAGTGGAACGCACAAGGGCTGCATCCTCAGCGGTAAAGGAGGGCCAGCAGAGGTGAGAATGTCCGAATGCAGAGGGGATGTGGCATCAGGCGTGATGGAATGCTGATCCCAGAATGAAATTACCACGCACTTCCCAGAGAGCAGACATTTAGACTGCGGCCTTACTCCTGAACTTGCCTGGAGAAGAGCTATCAAAGGCTTCCACACTTTGCATAAGAGGCTCAGTAACTGGCCTTTAACCCCGGCAAAGCTCGGTGGGTTTAGTCTGTGAATATATTATGGAGGGGAAAAGTGACAGCAAGGAAAATATGTTATCACAGCTGAAGAATATGAAGAAATAGGAATCTTTACATGGCAAAAATGCCTTCTACTCACAAAGCATATGCTTAGTTGTGCATGCCTCTCTGTGTGAACCATACACAGAAGACCCAGAGATAACTTGCGTTTAGGTATTCTCAGTGCAATGTAAAGTACCCTTTATTCAACAGCTTCTCTCAATGTTATGTCTTTCACTCTTAATTACATAGTTGATACAAATATACCAAATTCATTTTCAGTAACATATGATGATGGGAAGAATGCAGGTGAAACCACATGTTAAGGGAGAACATGAACAAACTTTCAGACACCATTAGGCTCTATCCCATAATTATCTTTCTATGCCACCAAAATGCAAATAGTATTCTGAATTTTATCATTTTTGTGTTTCTTGTATTTCCAACACATACAGTATGTACATGCCTTATGAAATGTGTTAAGTTCTGTTTCTTTTACTGATTTTTAAACTACTATCATACTGCTACTATACTGATTGATTCCATCTCCTTGGATTTATCTTTTCAGTATGTCATTATGTCTTTAAGAATTATTCTTTATTGTCACTTACAGTTTATATTTCCATAGTTTTCTTGATTTACAGTAGTCCATAGAATAACTGCTCTGTAGAGAGACTTTCTCACAGTAGTTGCTTAGTATTTTTATATATTTGTGGTGTTAAGAACATAAATATATAGCATTTTTCAGTTCAATTTATCAGTAGCTTTTATTTTATTAATATTTTATTCATTAAAGGACTTCATGCTTATCCAGAAAGTATACTCTTTATTTTTTGTCTTATAAAGTTTAAGATTATCTTCATGTAAACTGATATGCTTATGATATATTAAAATGTAACCCAATGATCTATTTACATGCAACTCACATTTATGATAGTAATCAAATTCTGTGTTTTTTGAATCTCATGTATTTAGTAAGTCCTTCAGTGTCTGAAGATGTTTTCAGTATCTTGTCAGTTGTATAACAAATATCTATTTGAGCATTTTCTTTTTTAAGAACTTCTATTTTAACATATTTATCCACTTTTTCTATTATTATGATAATAGTTTTCTAAGAAGAATGACTCTTGTATCCTGAAGGAAAGTAGGGTATATCCCTTCTCCTTCAGAAGACATTTAACTCCACGGAATTTCTCCTCGATACCCATTTGAAATTAGGTCTTCAATTTTTTTTTCTTTTTTTCAGGGGGATTTTGCTATTCACAAACATCATTTTCAATTTAAATGTGGAATAATAAAGTCTAAGTAGCCAGAGTTGTCATATTGTAAAGCTGTTTAGAAAACTGAGTGAGGATTGAGGACTGAATTCATAATATATTTTCTATTCCTAAAATGCAACTAATTTTAAATGGTTTAATTTCAGTCACCTGCTGTTTGATGTATTTATTATTGTGAAATATTTTAATTCTCAACTCATCTTAACAAATTAGATGCTATAATTTTCATTTTTATTTTATGTTTACATTCATAGTTGCCAATCCATTTGTTCTGACTTCTTACATCTTAAGCCATCTCTGGGATTGCTTGTTTTTCTTTTTGAGCTTATTCTTCAGCTCTTTGGGCAGCTTTGCTAATGACAACTTTTTCCAAGTTTAGACTGCAACTGTATCTTGTCTGGGGACAAAGGAAGTTATTTTCTATTGTTTCTCATAATTTGTACACTCTTAGAAAATGGTTAAATATATTTTACATATAACTGTCTTATACCTAAAGATCTCCTAATAGATAGATTCTAAACTATTGTAATCTTAATAGCTGTCATTTAATTTTTCATGTTTCCCCAGGAAAACTGTGTCCCTAAGCAGATAAGTGAGCTAAATCATTGAACTTAACATATAATAATTCTTCATTTTGTGGCTATTGGTGTGTGGGGGGAAATATAACAAATATCTTAAGAATAAAACTGTGCTTTCTCTTGCATGTACCTATGGTTTCTATACAAAGTCAAGAGCAAGGTTGCCTCACATGGGTGGGTTACTTTATAGGAGATTTAAATATCATGGGATTATGGCAGCAGAATAAGTCAAGCTTGCTAAAATGTTCTTCCAATTTGAGAATTTTAACTGTGAGAAATAAACTAAAAAAAAAGAGCATGACAAATTAACTTTGACGTCCATATTGATGGCAAGCTATGGTTTTCCTTTTTTAAAAGTTTGCAATATGTGCATTCTATACAGAATGATGATTAAAAATAAAAAATAAGATTAATCAGAGTGGTTACATTACTTATCTTTTTATTTCCTTGATCTTATTAAACTTTGCTCACATTGCCCATGTTTGAAATATTGTTAGAAAAAAAATAATAGTCAAGAATCAATTGTTGCCAATTTTGAAAATATAAAAACTCATAATGTACTAACACATAATTTGTGAACATATTACATCACATGGCAAAGTGATAATAAATTTGCTGATAGAACTAAAGCTATTAACCAACTACTTTTGAGATAAAACGTTATCTGGGATCATTTGAGGGGTAGTGTAACTACATAAGGAAAACACTGAAGACAAAAGAAACAAAGAAGGCCTGACAATGAGGGTCAGGTCAGAGCAAATTGGTGTGATTCACCCTTTCTAGGCTTGAAAGAAGTTGGGAAGGGTGATGAACTAAGAGTATGCACAATGTCCAGAAGCTGGAAAGGGCCGGGAAATGGATGTTTCCCTAGAATTTCTAGGAGGTCCTACAACTCTGCTAACATCATGGTTTTAGTTTAGAGACTCTCATATAAAGAAAGCTAATACAAAACTTGGTGACAAGAATGGGGTTGTTATCATAACTGAAAGAGACATTGTGTTCAGAAGCCTTTGGAGCTGATTTGTGAAAAGAACTTAGAAAAGTTTGGACAATTGAGGTGGAGAAAGCACAGAAAGCTGTAAGCAAAGCTAGATGTGCAAAATCAGAAGACAAGAATGCTGGTAAGAATGGAGACAGAGAAGGTCAGGCTCACAAACTTTCTACTGGGAATGAGTATTCACTTTGAGATTTGGACAGTATGCCATGCATATTATGACGTCCTTGAAAAAAAATGCTTGCATTTTGCCCATGTCTTGGCTGAGTTAAGGAGCAGCAACTAATTAATCTGGTGGAGGAATTTCAAGGCAGCTTAACATTCAAGCTACTGAATGGATTCTGCTTACTGCCTCTAGCTTAATTTATAGTGAGAACCAGGACTAAAAATCAGAACTTACTCATTAAAAAAAAAGCATAAATTTTGACTTAACTAAAAACAAATGTAAATTTGGAGCCAAAGAATGTGTGGTTCATTAAGAGACTAGCACCACTGAAGGTAAACCTAATGCATCATTTACATAGGGACAATAAGAAAGGTTCCAACAGGACATCTCAGAAATAAGTAAGACCTTTCCGCGTAACAGTCTTAATGGTAGAAACTGAGAATAGACTCCCTGGAGCCCTGTTCAACAACAGCATCCTTGGAAATTAGTTCCCTGAACTTCATTTCACTGTGTTCAGCCATCCAGGCACTCAGGGACTGCTATCCCTGTGGTCCAAGGGAACCTGGCTCCATTTAGAGCTAGCAACAGGCTTGGCATCATCCTAGGGATGGAGTATGCAAGACTTACGGTGTCATAGTTTTTTGGTCAGATCTCAAAGGGAGCCCTGGAAGTCCAGGAAAGGAGCTCCTGACAGATCAATTGTAAAACCAAAGGAATGAAACCAAAGGGGCAGTGCAGTCTGTAGAAAGTTGCAAATGCAAGTACCATGAAATATCTGCTAAGGAAAATCAAAAACAGAAGTGGAGCCAGCCCTAGAGAGAGGTACTGTGGGCTAAAACATGCAAGGTCAGGGAAGTGAGACCACCCAATCCCTCTAGAATTCAGATCTTACCATGGCATACAGATAGTAGACATGGAGCTATATGACCTAATGTTTTCCGTGCTGGGCTTCACGCATACTGTAGTCTCTTGTTTTTCTCTCTTTTCCTCCCTTTTGGAATGGTACTATTTACCAAGTGACATTCATTGTACCTTGGGATTCTGTAATGTGTTTTTCATTTGCTTTTACTTTTTTATAGTTTCACAGCTAAGAATTTGCCTTTTATTTCAGAGGAAACTTGGATATTTAAGAAATGCTGAACCCGAGGATATAACTCAGTGGCATAAGCACTTATATGGCAAGAGTGAGGTCCTGAGTTTGATTCCCAGTACAAAAAAAAAAAAAGGAAAAGGAGAAGAAATGTTGGAATATTTGAGACTTTAGTAAAGCATTATGATACTGTTAGTTGTACACAGAGTAGTTACACAACGTTAGGCAGATATATAAACTTCTTATTATGCCTGTTTGGAGATTGTGATTTAAAGGTATGTGCTTGGGTATCAAGCTGACAAAATGTAGAATGTGGTTAAGTTTTGTTTCATTGATTATTTACTTTAAGAGCCACCAGGGAATTAGGGGAGCACATTTCTGGGTGTGTCTGCCAGGGTTCAGAGGTTTGGCCTTGGGGATTATGGTTGGTCTCACTCCCTCTGCTCTGTTTTCTGGTCACCATGAACCAAGCAACTTTCTTTGACCGCACTCTCCTGTTACGAAGTTCTTGCCTGAAAATCAGCTCACCATGGATGAATTCCCTGAAAATGTGAGGTAAATTTGATTTTACCTCCTTTAACTGTTTGACAGCAGGAACTATATTCTAGCAATGAAAACCTTTCTGTATACTAAGGTATCAAGAGATAGGCAGGAATTTTATTAGGCATTCCAGTGTCACATTTCATTGAGCATTGAATCTATTGGATATGAGTGTGAAAATATTACTACCACTACTGTTAGGAGGAGGGAAAGGATGAAGAAGAGGAAGAGGAGGAGGAGATCTTCCTTAAAATTACTATAGACTCTACAATGAAACAAAAAATATAATGATACATATTTTTAAAATATAAGTATTTCTTGGAAATAGGAAAATATGATGTTTCAAAAACATGGACTACCCCAACAAGTACATAAGCCATCAGCAACAAGAAAAATACTATTTTGCTGCTGTTGCAATATATTTAACAAGTTTTTCCTTTTCTTCAGAAAAGTACAGGTTAAATACTGCTGCACATCAGTGTATAAATATTTTGGCTCTATTTTGTGGTTAACATGTTCCCTGTGGTAATATTTGCAGGAGAAAAAGAAGAGGAAACTATGTGTTTGGAAAAATGAAAAATTGATATAAATCTTCATTGTCTAAGCAATATAATTTTTTAGACAACATTTACATAATCTAGAAAACAAATAAAAAATGATTGGAAACACTCAAAGCTTGTCTCCTCTGCATTTTGTAATGAAAAAAGGTAAATTATAATGACTAGAATAAAATCTTCTCAAAGAATTGTATTATACATATACAGTGAATGGTAAGTGACTTTTAAATTAAAAAATAGATTCTTCATGTTGTTGATCATAGACTTCACATTAAATGTTCATTAATTCTGTTCAAATTTCTCATTATAGAACTAGAGATATGATGCATACTTTCATATAATTTGAACACTATATATTTTTTAAAAAAGGTTTAATAAAAAAAGGAGTTTTGCATAACTACTAAGGTGGGGCAACATTTTCCTAGGCAGAGCATAGAAATTTTGGTAGATTTCATAATTAAAAGTGATTTGGTAATAGGTTCCATTTCAGGGAATCTGACTGTATTCTATTTGTCAAGTGAAGAGTAAATTGAATTTTGGGTTAATAGAAGGATACTGTTTTTCTCTTTACTAATTGCTTTATCTTCTCCCTGGACACAGAGTTAAACATCATGGTCAGAGGCCTTTTGAGTCAGAGGTCTGCATGTGGTTGAATTTCAGCCAGTGGGAAGAGATAAGAAGAGATAATCTTGCTTCCAGTTCTTGTCTATGATTTTATGCAAAAATCACAGGTAAATTGAAGCCAATTATTGAAATGAACAATATCACAAAATATAAATAATGTCTAATAATGAGTAAGCACTGGAAAAAGAGTTACTTCTTTGTGTGAATTGTATGCACTCACCAAGTTAATAGGCGTTGTGTATAGCAGCAAATGCTCTACTACAACCACAACAAGGAGATAATTTAAGACATCATACTTCTTTGGTAATGATTTTAAGATAAGTGGATTCCCAGGTAGAAATGAGCAAAATGCTTGAGAATCATAAAATAAACACAGAATCAAACTTGGTGTATGTTTTGACCTTAACTTTTTATGACATCAACTAATTTAATTGTAACAAGAACCATAGGAAAATTGTTAGTTGCTGCTTTTACAGAATTTTTGAGGGATCCAGATCCCAGAATGTGTGTGCACTTAAAGTGTTGTTACTGTCAATAGAGTGATCAAAGTGTTGGTTGCCTGTGGAACATGATACAACTATTATTCCTCAAGGGATTCCCAGAGATTTTATTTCATCTGTCTTCTTCGAGCGAGATATATAGCAAAAACAGAAACAAAACCAAAAAATCCCAAGAAGATATGTGTTGTGGAAAAGGCTTATTTTGAAACAAAAAATGTAGAGATATTTACTATTATTTTTTCTGTGCCTACTATGATGTTATTTTCCCCTTACCTTTTATCTTTATGACGTTAGTTTCTTACATGCTCTTCCATTTTTCTTTCTATCTTTTCCTCAAATAGAACCTTTGTGGAGATCCCTCTCCACATGGTAACACTGCGGTTTGTTACTTGGAACAACTCCCAAGGGAAAATCCTCAGTGCTAAGACTACAATCTGAACAATTGACAGTGATAAATTATAACAGAAACCTCTGTGTTATGATTGGTTATGGAATGCAGCATTTGTAAAGGTGTAAACTGTTCATCTGAAAATGTGACCAAATGTATGGCTGCTAAGACTTTTGAACTAAAGTAAAAGGTATTTTTTTCTCTCAAATCTGTGTTATAAGAGACTTATCTGTTGGCAAGTAAATTTCCAATAATTTAGAATAAACTAATGAAAGTCATTTAGCTTATTAGCACAGTTACGTGAGATTTCAACTGACTTTGAGGAGTTGTAGACTTCAATATTGCCTATGTTGTATAAATTTTATTCATGCTTAATTTATGATATTAACATGTGCTCTTTTAGAGAAATTCAACACTGAAAACATAAAAGTCTAGATATTCACTTTTCCAACAGGTTAGATGCAAAAAGAGAGATCATGCTTTTGGCTCTTCTATGATAGTTTCTTAGAGTATAATGGAGAGACACATTTAACAAAAGATGTCCCCAGTTTGGCAAAGAAATGCTGGTGTACACAATATAGACATTCAGCGAAGTCATTTTCATATAACTCAGGCTCACATAGAGCTTGGAATTTTGTTGCCTTTTGCGGAAGCCTGGAGACTAAATGAAGACCCCTACAGGGAGCCACATCCAGAAATAGATGACGACCATTGATTTTGAGGCTATGACTTTAATTTCTAGAGATCACCCCATCTATGGGAGCAGCCACTCTTGTGTGGGCGGAAGGACTACGGATGGCGAGAGGGAGCTGCTAAAAATGCTAGGTGCTCTACACCTGTTCCACGTTCTTGGTCTTCATACTTTTACTATTATGTATCTCCAGTGTCTCCTTGGCTGCTATATAAAATTTTGAAAAACAAAAATAAGCTTCCCATGCTTGCTTCTGAGTTTATTTTCCAATACAGGAAAAGCACCATGACTACTTGAAAGCTGTCCTAGCACAAGTTTGTCTTCAGACTCAGCAATCTACCCTCTCTGAGCAAGCATTTTACCTCTTTAGGACAGCTAAGCAATGCAAAGCTACATAATGCAGTCTATTGGAGCAGTTCACGTGTTTCTGTTTTTTGTTCAGAAGTTAGTGTATGATTTTCTTTGTTTTGGTTGCCCTGTAGATGCAAGGACAATTACAGTGAGGAGAAAAGGTCAATAAAGTCTTAGCACTATATAGAAATGCGTGATTTTAAACAGTGTGCTTTTGTAAATTTTCTTTTCAATTTTTTCCTTAGTTTTGACCCTTTGGTCTTCAGTTTTTATTAATACATGCTTGCAATGCATAATGATTCCATTCTTTATGTGGAGTTGGTGCAGATACACAACACAGCACATCTTTTCCTCTTCCTCCTCCTTCTTTGACATTTTTCCCAGTTGAAAATGATCTATCTCTCCAATAGCTATTATCTTTTTTGCTTTGCTCTTTTTTATATTTTTGTTTTTCACACAAAAGAGGCTGAAATAAAGGATTGTGGTTTGAATGAAATAAGATATGAATGGTAAGAAAGAGTCATGAGAGAGTTTTCTTCAATAAAATGGTGTGTATTGAAAAAGGAAATAATTAGATTATATCAAAATATGAAAAGAACAAGGAGTCCATATATAAACTTCCTGGAATAAGTTCAGAAACTAAGGTGAAGAGAATTTTCAAAAGTGTGTAAGAGCAAAAGCAAGGAACCTTGAGCATCTGAGAGTCAATGAGATTTGGAAAATTTAGAACCTCACTAGAAGAATGAAAGCTCAATAAATACATCTTTCTGATCCTCCAGGGGTCAGAACTCAATGAGAGAGAAAAAAAAAAAAACAGCATGACAGGATTTTTTGAAATTTGAGGAACAGGCACGAGCATCTTGGATTAGGAAGGTAGAACAGGTAACAAGGTAACAGTTACACTTTGGAGAAATAACCAATGATATTGAAGTTAGTTTGACTGAATAATCATGAAAGAAATAAAGTCATTAAGGATGATTGCCAGGTCGCATTGGCCATTTAATGACACAGGGAAGGCTGGAGAAATACTTGTGTTGAAGTTGGAGGGCAATAATTTTTATAGCAGACTTGTCAGATTTGAGACATTTTAATAAAAATCTCAGTAAATATTATATCACTATGACTACTTGTAATTTGTTGTTTTTATTTTAAAATGCAGAACAGGAATAAAGGATAGAAATAATACAAAACTTAAAAAAACAGTAGAAGATCAACACTAGTTAATATATTGCATATTGTTATTTTACAAGTAGTTGTTCAGGTTGCAAGATCCAGGCATAAAAAATGATCAAATGATCAAACAATGACAGCACAACCTGTTCTTTTTGACAAACCAACAGAGATTAGTAGTATAGTTATCTATCTTGAACAAATATACACATGTAGTTATATGTGTACACATACACACACACATATAAATTTTTGTTCCTTTTGTGCTTTCCCCATCCCAGTTATTCTTACCATTTGAGCACTTCCTTTTCATTATTACAAAATATATTTTACATTTTGGATCTTATTATTCTTATTATTCTTTCAGTTTACTATTATTATTATTATTACTTACACTAAGGAGACAATACGATATTTGTAAATGTGAGTTTGATCTATTTCACTTATGAATATGGTCTTGAGTTGCCTCCATTTACATAAAAAAGTCTCAAGATTATAATTTTTATAGGTGAGTAATATTCCATTGTGTAAAAATATCACATTTTTTTAATTCATTCTACGGTTGATAGGCATTTAGGTTGTCTCAAAGATTTAGCTATTACAAATTGTGCTGCTATAAATGTGGGTGCACAAATATCACTGTGGCATGAAGGGGAAAATAGCAAGAAGGGGAAAAGCTGGATTGAATGGGACTTCCAACTCTAGTTTTTTGAGGAATCTCCAGACTGACTTCCACAGTGGTTGCAGTCTACACTCCCATCAACAGTGGAACTACTTGTAATTTGAAGCAGTTAAAATTTCTCTTAAGTTTTTTCCATAAGAAATATTATTTCTTTCATTTTTACTTTAAAAATTTCAATGAAAATTATAAGAATTCATTTTAACCTGAGTCACTTTATTTTTATCAAATTATATATAACAATATGTATGTATGGGGTGGCAGAGAGTATTATACTTTATTGCATGGATTATTTATTGGGATTATTCTCTCACATATTGACTATATAATAACATGTTACTTCCTAAAGTCATTGTGAAATTAAACATATAATACAGTATAAAATTTAAGAAGAATGAACTATGAAATTTAAGCAATAATCAACAAACATAAATAATTATTATCACTGTTACTTTGTTGCTATTTTTTAAAAGTACATAGAATGAAAGTTAGACAATCTACATGTACTTGGCATCTATTATCATCGATAATATGTTGACATACTCTTAAGGAAATTATACATACAAGAGATCAAGTAATAAAAATGATTCTAGAATTTCATGAGATTCTATTGGGTAATTTGTGAGTTCTAGGGTCCACATGAAAGCTACATATACCTTTTGTTTATAGAGTTGTCCGACTTACTATAAACAGTTCTAAAGTTTCAGCAATCAAAGTTTCAACATCAAATTTCTAGTAACTAAAATTACATACAACGATACTGGGAGCTATTCTCCGTGGGGCGATATCCTGTCTTGTATTTTGACACAGGATTTTACTGGACCCCGCTGGTGAGGGCCAGAGCGGCTCCCGCAGTCTCACAGCCTGGATGCTCCTGTGTCTAATTTCCTGGCTGCTCTCTTGATCTTTTATTTCTCAATAAATCATAAAATGCTCTTGCACATGAATAGTACATGTGCTCTAAAAAAACTAAACAAGATTAATGAAATGCAAAACTAGTCTCCCTGTTTTTTCTGCTATAGTCAGATAATGTCTTTGAGATGTTCGGTTATATCTTGCTCAACTACTTAAGAAAATATTGGACCATAAAGACCTTTAAAGTCCTTTTATTTCTATGGCTGTATAATCCTGAACATGCCTTCCTTTTCTAAAATCCCTTTAAGCTGGAAATTATGAGTATTATGCTTGGCATATTATTTTCTAATACTCATATACATAGAGTAAGATACAGTATTACTAGACCAAGCTGTGCTTAAAGTATTAAATAAACATTTTTGAACAAACAAATGAACCTTTATCCTCATCATTTCTCTTCCTCTTATGTACCGAGTATTATTTTCTTGGTAATAGCAGTGAAGATCAATTCTATATCTTTTTTATTTTAGTGCCAATGTTCAATTGCCTATCACCTGCAGATATTCATTAGTGAAACCTAAGTGTGCATGCTGAGCTCTTGACCAAAATAAGTCTGTAACGCGGTGTGCTCAACTCTGACATTTCCACAACAAGGGCATGATATTAACCTCCCACACAATATAATAGTTCCACCCAATTTCCCAGAATGAGCTCTTAATTTAATTGGTCATTTGAAGTGCATCTATGTATAAAGAGGCTATTTCTTACTTGAAAGGAGGAAACCACTTATAGATTAAAATTTTTATTGTCAAATAGAAGTGTAAGACTAATATTCATAGAATTAGTGAAGGTTAGGGAAAAAAATGTTACCTAAAATCAGGCTGTTGGAAGGTTTCAGTGCATTTATTCAGAATTCATAATGCATGTTTAAAGAAGGCACTTAGAGAATGAGAAATAACAAATTTAAAACTGAAATATGGAAGGGCCCAGAAACAAAATTGCAAAGAACTTAATATTAATTTTATTATGAGAATAGTTAGAACACATACCCTAAAATGCTATGGTTTAATTTGCCATTTCCATTTTTATAAAAAATAAAACTTCAAAGAAAACAAGAGACAATAAGGTAAAAAAAAAAAAGAGAGAGATTGAAAACAAGAATAAAAGGAAGACAATCTGGACTTACAGTAATACTGGATAGCATTAACATGAAGATATAATTAGAGTAGCAAATCAAGAAACACACCACATTCCTCTCTGACTTTGTTTCATTTGCATGTTGAGGTGCTGAATAGCATTAAAAACTATTTTTTTAAGACTAAGGAAGTGATTTTGAAATGCATTCTTTCCTAGTTAAGATGCTTCATGAAGTCTGAGATTCTGATGTCACATTTAAGTTTTGTATGTTAAAATTGTGTTTAAACTTTCTTTTCCATCTTCTTATAATTTATTATGTTTGGGACATTTGACTCATTCCTTTTAGTTTTCCATCAAATATATCATCATTTATTGAGACCCACACTCACCCACAGTGCTGGGAATTTTTAGAAGTTACTCCCTCTATCAAACTATTTTTGACCCTTATCATTCAGTTTGCCTCAGTTTCTCCTTTCCTTCATCTTAGCATCTTACAGTTAAGCTACATGCAGCTCATCTTTTTAAAATTTTCTACACTTGGGAAAAAACACATGTCACTTGCTTGTATTTTCACTTACTTCACATCATGTAATGTCCTCCAGTTCTATTTTGGCGTAAATGACAGAATCGTATTTTTCTTCATGGCTGAAGAACATGGCATTGTATATATAAAAAACATATGTTCTTTATCCACTTATACATGGAAGGGTACTTTATGTTAACCCCATATCTTGAATGTCATGAATATAACTACAATAATATGCAGCTGCTGGTATTGTTTGATATGCTGATTTTATTTCCTTTGGATATATTCCAAACATGGAAATGGAAAAGCTGAATCATATAATAGATTTGTGACTAGTTTTTTAAGGAAAGCATCATTCTTTCCCAGGATGGCTGTACTGAATTATATTGCCATTAATAGTGTATAAGCCTTCCCTTTTCTTCATTTCCTCATGGCATTTTGTTTGAAATTTTCATAGAAGTGGTGCATTGATATCTTACTGTTTTCTAATTAGTATTTCCTTGGAAGATAATGATATTGAAATTTTTAATATTTATAGACAATTTTTATTTATTCCCTTGGAAAAAATGTCTTTTGAACTCATTTGCCCACTTCATTTTTTATTACTTCATACTACTTACACAGAATAATGAATTTCATGTTTATGTATTCATGCATACATGTAATATTGTGATTCATCCTCCCCATTAACCAGATTATTTTCAATTAAGTGGGAGTTGGTTTTTGATAGTTCTATTTTAGCCTTATATGTTTGTGATAGTAATCTTTCCTCAGATGAATTGCTTGCAAATATTTTCTCCCATTCTGTAAGTTGTCAGTCTGTTGGTTGATTTCTTTGCTGCACAGAAGATTCTTCATTTGATATAATCCCATTTGTCTAGTTTTTTGCTTTTGGTCCCTTTGCTTGTGGAGCTAAGAAAAGATTACTTACACCAATGCTGCATTTTCCCTATTAGTGTTAGTACTTTATAGCTCTAGGTCAAATATTTGCACCAGAGACCATGATCTATTTTTCAGGGTTCTTTGTTTGTGACTATTTTTTAATTGAAAGATAGGCATCAAATACATGCATATTCAGTTTTCCCAACACTATTTAGTAATGAGATATCCTTTCTTCCCTGTGTGAATCTATGTTTGGTACCTGTAGTCTGTATCATTGGTTTCTGTGTCTGTTTCTATTCCAATCACGTGATGTTTTGGTTTCCATAGCTCTATCTCTTTAACCGGGGTATTGGGATGATTCCAGTTTTGTTCTTGTTGTCAGGATTGCTTTTGCTAAAGGCTTCTGTGCTTCCGCATGAATGTGAAGATTATTTTCTCCTATTTCTGTGAAGAATACATTGGTAGTTTTATGAGAATTAAATTGAATCTGTAAGCTGCTTTGAGTACTATAGATATCAATTTTTATTTTTAAAAATAAGTCTTTTTAAGTTCCTAATGTTTAATTTAGCTAGTATCTAGACTTATCCATAAAACTCAAATACTACAGGGTTATAAAGATGAAATGAATTTCTAAAATAAAGTATCTAAATTGATTTTTTTTCAGAATGAAATTTCTTTAGTATTTTTTTCTGATAGGACTGCAAGCTTCTAATTTAAAATATATAAATGTCGCATTTTGAAGGTCCAGCCCCCCACACACACAACACACACACACACACACACACACACACACACGCACCATTTATTTTCATTTCATATTATTAAGGAGAAAGAAGAAAAGTTCCTTATCACACAAAAAATGTTTTTGTTAACAAGTTTGCTTCAGCCTTTCATTACATTTCCAGGTGGCATCAGCTACTCTTGAAAGGCTGACATTTAAAATTTGATTATATAGCACACCTATCCTTCTCTGATCTATGTACTGTGTTGCTTTCACATAGTATGTGGTTCTGCTAATCTGACAAGCCCTTCTGCTTTAAGTAGATACTCAGTGATTCCCAGTAAATAGCAGGGAAGGCAGGTGCCTGATCTTTCATATAATGTATGGTTTTCTTGGTTTTTCTAATAATAGCATCATGCAAAGTATTGTCCACCCATATATATGAGTCACACTTTCTATGCGTGTCCACATTAATTCTGTAAGCAGTGAGAAATACAATGTGCCATTTTTACCATCTTTTTCTGTTACCAGTTGGAAAAAACAGTACCAGATATTTTTAGATTTTCTAATTTAGCTTTAATTTTGCATTCATTTGAATCTTCGCTTATTTGGTTTCTAAGGTCTTGGTCATTGAACTCTTGTATATTAAATTTTTGCACGAAATTCGCTCATTTATAAATTAGTTTCTAAAGTAGATAATAATTCATGAGAAACCTCCTGGAATACTTCTTTGGTGCAGGCGTCTCTTGTAGCTGCTGTTTGAGCTGGAACTTTGCTATCCTTCATGCATACAAGCCACGTGAAAGTTCCTTACCCAAAAGAGGGATGCATGAGTGTTCTGTAAGTAAAGGGGAGGGGGAAGGATATCCAGTTCTTGTGAAGGATGAACAAAGTACCAGAGATTGCACACCTTGATCAAGCAAAAGCAGCGGCGTGTAATTAAGTTTAAGAGTTGAATGTACACTCAGAGCAAGAGGGTTCATTCCTCGGAAACGGAAAATGACATGAGCACTGGCAGAGTGCCAGGATGGAGTGAAAATGCTGTCCTCGCTCTGGAGTACCTGCTACTGAGTCTTTCAGAGATCGATCGACAATGCATTTGAAGGGCTTCGAGTCACATCCACGGTGCCTACTGCCTATGACTCTAACCAGAATTCAGTGTGCTGGAATTGGATGCATTAAATGAAATAAATCAGATCCACCACACGGGTTTAAGTATCACATTTTTCTACTGTGTGATAAACCAGAAGCAAAAATGAGGAGTGAACCAGAGGATAGACTTTGGGAAGTAGGAAGAGCGTGCTCACGTGGGAAGACATCAAGGTGGGTGGGCGGACGGAATGGAAATAAAAGAGGATGGAAGACAAAGAATGAAAGCAAAGCTTTTGTAAATGCAGAGAGGAAGGAAGGTTGAGGGGAAGGGAGGGGAAGGGAAAAGAAGAAGTAAGATATACTAGGTACAAATGCCTTGTGATGAATGTGCTCATTATGCATGAATGCATATATATGTACGAGAGAGAGTGAGAGAGAGAAATTAAAAACAAATAAAAGGAGAAAGCATGCTTACAGGCTCACAAAATACAACATTCGGATGCATGAGATCCAGTCAATCTGTATGCACCTTTAGTAAGTTTCAAGTGAAGAAAGCTTGTTGTGGGTCAAGTCATCAGGTCGGCAGAGTGGGTCCTGATCTGGGACTTCATAGTCTTATTCGGCAGGTTCAGGGGTCTTTTTCCTAACTCTACCTGAAATTTCTGGGATTCAGGACAGTGCACCACCATGTGTGGCTCTGGACAAAGGTCAGGGAGGTCGGCCCAGGGGAGTTGACTGTGTGCAGGTGAGTGGAGGGGAGTGTCCTGTAGCCCCATGTGCACAATCTGTATTGGGAGGACCTCCCTGGGACAGGCGACCGTGGTTCGCAAACTGGGAGCTCAGAGTCCAAGCCTCCTCCTGAGTTTTCAGGAAAGGGGTGGGCTTCAATCTCCTGCCACATGGAAAGGCGCTCCAGCCTCTCAGAGGATTTATTTTTTCTTTTCCTTCCACTCTTTTGCCTTGCTACTCCTAGGCTTCCATCTTTCTTTTTTCTTTTCTTCCTAACTATTTAGGAAATTTAAATTAAAGCTAGAGCTTTGTGCAGTGGGCTACCAGGGAAGAGAACGTAAGCCAGGTATTTAGAAAGATTTTTATTTGCGTAAAAATAAAGGGTACTCATTCTGTTTTCCTCCTTTTGCCTTGATGCCTCTCAAAGAGAATTCTGCATGTTAAGTCTGTGTTTATGGTTATTGAGTCCAAAAAGGCTAAAAAAAAAAAATGTCTGATCGTTGGAAGCAACACTCTTACTAGAAAATTATCTACATGAAAGTCTTCAGAGTCAGAAGCAATAACAAAAACAGGTAAATGCTCACACTGCAACCTCTGTGTGGCCCTAGGTGAGCCAGGAACTGACAGAGCCACTGTGGTTTGAGGGTTGACTCACTGCAGTGTCACAGGGCAGCACAGTGTCCAGTGATTCCAGGCTCTTCCTGTCTCACCAGGACAGGAAGGAGTCTCACAGGCAATCACTTCTGAAGAGCAAATGCCATCCCTGGGTGAGAAGGCGCTCTAGCCACTCACCTGAGAGGTGTAAATGAGGGACTGGAACCTTAAATTTTGAGCTGACATGAATCCCTCAATATCGGGGACTTGCTGAGACATGTAAGAGGAGATACCCATCCCATTGGTGACGTGGGATTCTATTAAGCAAAACCAGTTCCCCTCCCATAAGAGTTTTCTCACTTTTCTCATATAAATTTGCTCCAGTCAATACATAAACCCATTCACATATTGGTGTCTTTACTAGAAAACTGATCATTCAAGTTTGCTTGCTGATTATGTTGGCTAGCTTTAAATGAAAAAGTAAGGCTAAAATTTGGGACAAAAAGAAAAAAAGCTAAAGGAAGCCACTTTTAAACAGTAATTGCTAAAAAATTGATGATCACAAAGCTTGCAAATAAAAATCTTCAGTCTGGTAACATAAAAGTTGCATATAATATTAGTTAATGTATGGACATGTTGCTATGTGAGTACATGTTATGTGATGCTTTTATATGATAAATTCCCCACCAAATTCTGTTCAAATTTTCTTATAAATTGTATAATTCAAAAAAGTTGTTAAAACTAGTAATTTTAAAATTATTGTTTTATTTATAATACATATTTCAATGGTTGCAAAATATAAATGTAAATACTTGATTTACAGTATAAAAAGACAGTCTACTTAGATTATTAAGTATATTTTCTAAAAATAGTTTTAAACTTGCTTTTTTCTTGGATTTTAAGATTACTAGATATTAGAGCTGCAATATATAACAAAGGCATAAAATATTTTATCTCACTAAAAAGAGGAACAATTTGCCAAAATTTCAAAATATTTGCATGGATTGTTTCAAATGAATATTTAAAATGTTAAGGCAGGAAAAAGTCATTAAGCAGGAAGTTAAGACATAAAAAAATATTGGTATTAGGATTTCTTTGGAAGATAATTTAAGTGATACAGAAATACTTCTGGAGGAGAAAAGATTTTATATGTAAAGAAATGTTTTAAGAATATTTAAACAGATATGTGAAAGTTTTAAAAGGAAAGTTTTAAAAATTATATTTATAAAGTGAAGAGTTTTTCTTAAGGCATTGATCTGCTCTCAGTAATAATTTGCAAAAACTGTTCTGTCAAGATAATTCTGACTCTCATATTTTAAGTTAAAATTTAGTTAAATATTTATCTTTATGGAAACATTTTTATTATCACTTTATAACTTTGGTTAAACAAACAAATATTTTAGATTTCTTTAGAGGATTTAACACAGATTTATCTGAAACTGGAGACATCCTACACAGCTGAGGACTAAATAAATGTGCCTGTGATTTGTCTTAATGTGTGAAAATTTGTAATGATCACATTCATCATAGTGAATCTGCACATGTGCTTAACACATTTTAATTCTTTTTTTTGTTCCTACCCTCTCCCCTCCCTTCAAACCTTCTCCTCCTTTGCAAAAACTCTGCTTGCATTTTTCCTTAAATTCTTTAAAATCCCCTTTCCCTTCTTCTCTTCAGTCTGCCTAATCTTGTGTTCTCCTTCATTTGAAAAAGTCCTTCATATTTACTAATATTGAGCCTCTATTTTCTTTCTTTTAATACTTTGGATTTTCCATTCAAGGGAAACAAGGCGATATTTAAAATTTGATGTCTGATTTGTTTCACTTCAGATTGTGTTCTCAAGATGCATCCATTTACCTAAAAATGCCTCATGTTTATCCTTCTTCATGGCAGAGTAGTACTCCAGTGTATAGTGAGAGAGGAAATTAGTACAACCACTATGAAAATCAGTATGGAGATCCTTTAAAAAATCAGAACTAGAGGCCCCATTTAATCCATCTGTTCCTCTTCTAAGTATCTTCCTGAATTAGTTAAAGTCCTAATGTCAAATTCATAATAGCATAATTTATAATAGTTAAATGTTAGAAACGGCCCATCTGCCCATCAGCAGATGAATGGATAAAGGAAATGTGGTCTTTCTATACAATGGAGCACTTTTTTTTCCTATACTGATGAGATACACTTACTTTGAGTAATGAGTCTATTTGTGGTCATTAACACTATTCCCAAACCTGGAGGAGGACAAAATCCAATCTTTGTATTTTCTTAATGTTCTTTTGTTTCATTTTTTTTCTCACTATAAGTTTGTAGTTTATATGGCTTGTGATAAAGTGGTATGTACAGACATTTTTTTTGTTGTTGGTTTTTTGTCTTTTAGTCTCACTTTGCAGCCCAGGCTGGTCTTAAACTCTCAGTGATCCTCCTGCCTTAGCCTCCTGAGTGCTGGGATTACAGGTGTGCACCACCACACCTGGCTTATAGTCTTTTTACCATAGGAAGAATTGTCAAATGACTTGAAATTTCGTCTCACAAGCAAAAACTTAGTTAATACCTAAATATTTCTATATGGCTGTGATGTCAAACATTGCTGACTTCTCTCTATGTGAAATGTAACTATGTTTCCAAAATGTATAAGCCTTACAAAATGTAAAGTTTAGGCAAACACTTCACATTACTCATTTCTTCTAAACTAAAATTACAATGATAAACTTTCCAGGCTTTTGCATACATGTTCCTACTGTATTGTGACAATTAGATGTGCCTCCATGCAGTGCACTCTAAGATGTGCCACTCTGTTAGAAGTGGGCATTAGCTATCTAGAAAGTACGTTGCAAATGAGTACATGCTGCTTTATTTTTAAGCATTCTATTTCTTCTTCAAAGTTAGCAACTTTAAACAAGAATTTGTATTTAATAGTTTATAACTAAGTAATAGTAAATAGAGTTAATGTCTTAATATGAGGTAGACAGTACTATTTATACTAAAATGGAAATTAATGAATATTTGGAGAGATAATGTTCATTTTTTATTTCAAAATGACCTAATGTTATGAAAAAATTTCATTAGGGTTAAAATTCACTACTTTTACTCCAAGGATGTTGTAACAAGACTTCTGGGTGTGCAGCCCTGAAGCTTGGAGATCAAAACTAAGAAAGATGAAAAGACCACAAAGAGCATGTTTGGCCCTTGCTCTCTGAGGTCAGCCAACCCCCAGGAAACCACAGGAGGCCCCTACAAGGGCCCGCGACTCCTGTGAGTTACCTAACCCGCGCAGCAGGGAAACGCTGAGGACCCCAGAGACCCGAGCCTGCCAGGTTCATTGGGCAGCCAGGAGGGGCAGGTAGGAAAGCCACAAGCCACGTGGCCAGCTAGAGCGTGACCCACCCCGGGAGACCACACAAACGGGAAGAGAAGAAGCTCAAGGATCCCATAAACCACCCATGTGTCTCTACGTGCGACCTGTGAGGGTCTCACACTGACCAGACACAGGAAGAAGGGACGTTCACTTCCATCGACAGAGGTTTTATTTTGACTGAAACACTCAGCAAAAAAACTATCAATAGCAATACAAAAATACTGAGAGATCTACAGAGTTGAAGGAGCGTCTCCAAGAACTGCACCAGGTCTACTCAAGGAAAAGCACCAATGGCCAGCATTCATTAAAACACCTGTGGGGTACCACCTCTCTCAGGGCATCTGTGTCATCCTAACCTGCCCCCAGGAATGGCTTAGAGTCCTAGCCACAGCTGGCTCTCCAGAACTGGGGCTTTCGTCCTGCAGATTGCTTTTATGGTATTTTGATGTACATTTGAGTATGTCTTTGGTAAAGATTTGGCCTCTTGTGTAGGTCTGTCTGTAGAATAAAAATGTCAGTATAAATATTCTAGTAATTAAGCATTGCTGCGTTTGTAATTTAATCTGACTTTCTTTTGTATCTTTGGGCCAGATCTCAGCTCCTGAGCCCCATAGTAAGAGTATTAATGGTCCAACCATATAAGAGCATAGACATCTTCATTTGGTTTGTTCCTTGGGCTTTTATATCCTTTTATTTTTACAATCAGAGGAAATTAAATTTCTTGACAAAACAGAGAAGTCTCCTTGTGCTCTTAAATTCCATCGTTTGTGTTTAGATAAAAACCTCATGTTACATGGAGGTTAGCAGCAAATAAATATCTGTGTAAATATAACCAAAAGGGGATCTATAGAAGGCTTATGTCAAATGTTGCATCACTTCACCTGGTTTCTATAACTTTTGGGATACTATTCTCCAAAATTCTATCTTTGCTTACTTGTGCCTCCATGTTTATTATGTTTTTACATTTTTATCTCTTAGTTTATGAGATCCACGTCAAGCTGATGCTTCCTTATGGATTTCAACCCATTCCAGCACCTGTGCTATCAATCTGTCCTCCTTAGACCAGGCAGGGTGATATTTTTTAATGCTGATGGGTAAGTCAGGATGATACTTCCATGCCAGCTTGATATGGTTACACAAGACCTTTTCCTCTGTTCTCTTGAAGATTAAGAAAGATTTCATCTCTCAGGATTCTTATCATGCAGGAGATAGAGGCATGTCTTGGTTCCTAAGTCATGAAGATGGAAGAATTTTCATAAGGAGGGTGAAGACATCTTTATCCCTTCCCTCACTTGCTAACACTTTAATGAGCTTCCCTTTATGTACTAGTCTTATCGTTGCAAAGTCCAGGCACGCGGTATCAGCAAGGAGCCATCACAGTATGTTCAAATGTGAAAATAGTTACAGAGCCATACCTGACATTAGGAGCAGCACCCTTACACATCAGAACGAAGTCTCCAAAAAGTATAATACTTACGATTCAATAGACAGTTACCAGCCAATGGAAGCCAGAAACCTAGATTTATTGATTGTTAAATGGTCAATCTATCTTCATTAGATTTGTGTCTCTTTCAGTTATGCTTCTCCAAGGGCCATGGCCTCTTCCCTATCATCTCTTCTTTCAAAACTAAAGTTTGTCTGTAAATTTGTGCCTCTATCTCAGTTTTAATTTCTAGAATCACAGATGCAAGTTCCTGTGCATGTTCTGAGTCAGTTACCAAAAGCTGAAGGAAAGAATGGAATGTACATTGGATAGACATTGCTCAAATGAAACAAAATTTAAGCCAGAATGAATAAATTATAGAGCTGTATTTCATAGCCCAGTGACTATAGTTAAGAAAAATGTATTGTAATTATAAAATTGTTTACAATTTAGATTTTTGGCCAATACAAATGCATTGGCTAAAATACATTTAGAAGAAAGAAAGAGAGAAAGATTTTATATTCCATGTATTATTCAAAACTGAACTTAAATTTCATATATATTGAAACGAAACAGAAGATAAATATGAGTATTTTCATATAAATGCTTTGTTGTTAATCAAAATCTTTTTTTCCCATTTTTCTCACCAAAGAAACCACTGGATTAAATTATATTCCTGAAGCTACTTTTCCAAGGTTTTCCTGGTGTGCAAAGTTAATAAATGAAATATCCGTGGAATTATTTAGTTCGATTTTTAGTAAGTATTCTTACAGTGACTGATATCATTTGTTTTCTTTTTTCATTTTTCTTTAATTTTTAAGTTGCGGGAAGTTAAAAGAGTCAAGAGTGACTAAAGCTTCAGTAGTCACCTGATTTCATACAAAGGGGCCAAAAACTTGTAATAGGTAATGAAGAAAATTATAATAAAACTTGATTTTCCTATACATTGGATTGTCCAGTCCAGCAAATCTAGATTATTTACCTCTGGATTTGATAAAATCTGCATTTCTTCTAATATTGTGATTTTTTTTATAGGGTAAAAACTAATTATGAAGCAACCTGGAGCTTCACACATGACAGCTTTATGCAGCCTTGGAAAAACCTGGAGATGAAGTGTTGTCTAGAGCACAGAAAACAAGAGACAAGACAGACTAATGGATGAAAGCAGAATGAAAAATTTCTGAAAACAAAGGAAATAAAAAGATAACTTACAGATAAAAGAAAATATTAATTTTTAAAAAATTAAAAATATGAGTTAAAATGGTGGTGGTATGTAACTCCTAGAGAACATCACTCAAAACTGAAAGAGCGTGTGTAGTAACCACTTATAAACTAAAAGTATAAATATTAATAATTTAATTGTTAACTGATGATAAAGTAGAATAAAAATACTTATCTGCAACTACAACAAAAACTAGAATGTCTTTAGAATATATCTTATTGGCTTAATTATTTAATTGTAATATATATATATTTCATATGACATTTATATATTTACTAAGATTGATAAAAGAAATCAATCACACATGGAATGGAAAGTGTTTAATATATCTTTGGCTGAATTTTAATTAAAAATCTAACAGCAACTCCTGAAATGGAACATTAAATAAGAAAATTGATATATATTTCAAAGTGAATAAAAATATATGAATAAAAAGGAAAGTCAAAATTTGCATGATATGTGCTGGCAGGCTGAGAGGAGATTTGGTGACCTTTTTCTAAAATGGTAACAATACTCATCTCTAGGATAATTGGAATTTATAAATATGTGTTTTAAATAAAACAAGCTATAGTTATTTCATAAGCATTTTTAATTTTATTTTAAAGAGAATAGGACAAAAACCACCAGAATGAAGCAGATCAGAACAAAATAATGCAGGCAACATAGAATTTCAAAACAAGAAAACAAGCAGTCAACAGTGGCTATCATAAGGTCTCTTGCTTTTTTTGAAATAGCTGTTCGTATCTTCATATGGAATGAAGTCAAACAAGACCAAATAGTATAAAACTGATGAAAACAAAAGAATTAAAGCATTACATGTCTTCAAAACCAGACAATAGGAAAATAAGCAATGGCTACCATAATGTCTCTTATTCTCTTCAAAAGAGCTGCCCATACCTTCACACATATTGCAATTAAATAACACAAAACACATTAAAACCAATCAACAAAAAGAAAAAAAGCATTATTGGGCTTCACAACAAGATGTTAGGAAATCAGCAAGGGCAACCATAATGTCTCATTTTCTCCAAAGTAGCTGTTCTTACCATCACATATAATAAAATCATTTCTTGTAAACTCTTTAGGAAAAGTTCTAAGCATGTATAGGCCCATACATGTACATCAGTCCTTTATGCATTAGAGAAAAACAAAACAAAACAAAACAAAATAAAATAAATTACTAGAAAAATAAACAAAGGAGACAAACAAATAACAACAAAGAGCCCAAAACAGTGATGATATAAGTCCTCAAAACAAGGTGGTAGGAACAGAACTAAGGTGGTTATTTTGCATAGTTATCTTTAAAGGATTCCTCAGATTACCAAATATAAACATGCAAAGTTTATTCAGTCGTATAAATGTTAACTGTTTGATTCCAAGAACTTGTAGAATTAGTAGCACAATCATCTTAGCTATTTTAAATGTGTTTATACAAATTTAAAACTTTTCCCCATCTTTTCTCCTTTTCCCTTTTATTTTTTCCCCTTTGAGGAGTTTCTTGCCCTTTCACAATATTTATTGAAGATTTTGTATCTTATTTACTTTTTCAGTTTCTCACACTAGGGATACAATATGGTATTTACACATGTGAGTTAGATTTATTTCACTTATGAATATGATCTCAAGCTGCATCCCTTTACCTAAAAAAGCTTCAGTGTGATCCTTCTTTATAGCTGAGTAGTACTCCATTGTATAATAGTACCACAATTTTTTTATCCATTCTTCATTTGATGGGCACTTAGGTTGTTTCCAAGATCTGGCTATTACAAATTGTGCTGCTATAAACATGAGTGTACATATATCACTGTGGTAAGATGTTTTCAGTTCTTCTGGGAATATGCCTAAAAGTGGAATAGCTGGGTCAAATGGGACTTCCAATCCCAGCTTTTTGAGGAATCTCCAGACTAATATCCACAGTGGTTGCACCAGTCTACACTCCCACCAACAGTGCAGAAGAGTTCCTTTTTCCCCACAGCCTCTCCAGCATTTGTTGTTGGTAGTTTTCTTGATCCTGGTCATTCTTTCTGGAGTAAGATGGAATCTCAGTGTGGTTTTAATTTGCATTTCTCTAATGATCAATGATGCTGAACATTTTTTCATGTATTTATTTGCCATTTGTATTTTTTCAGCTGAGTAGGGTGTATGTATTCATCTCAGATGCCTATTTTTGGATTGGGTCTTTGAATTTCAGAGGTCTGATTTTTTTTAAATTCCCTATATGTTTAGATAGAAGTCTTTTGTCTGAGGGAGAGCTGATTGAGATCTTTTCCTGATTTGTGAGTTTTCTTTTTAATATGTTGGAGACTTCATTTGACATGCAAAAACATTTTAATAAGACAAGATCCCAATTATTAATTCTGGGAAGTATTTTCTGTGCACTTTGGTCTTTGTTTATGAATTTTCTGCCTACCCCTATGTCTTCAAGATTTCTACCTTTGGCTTCCAGCAGATTTAGTATTTCTGTTTTAATATTTAGAACTTTGATCCATTTTGACTGTGGATTAGGGCATAGTGATAGACATGAGTCTTGTTTTAGTTTTTGGCATATGGAAAGCCAGGTTTTTCAGTACCACTTATTAAAGATGCTTTCTTCTATTGAACATAATTTGCCCCTGTGTCAAAGATAAAGTGGCTGAATGTGTTTGTAGCTGTGGTTTTATCATGTGACCTAATTCATTTATCTTCAGGTTTGTGTTTATTCCAGTTCCATGCTGATTTAGCACAGTAGCTTTGTAGTATAACTTCAAGTCAAGGATTTGATAGCTCCTACTTTGCCTGTGTTGTCCAGAATTTTCTATTCTATGTCTTCTGATTCCAGATGAATTTATGGATGATTCCTCTAGATCTGTGAGGTGTGCTAATGGTATTGTTGTTGAAACTGCATTAAACCTGTATAAAAATTTTGAGAGAATGGACATTTTCTCAATGTTTGTTTTTCCTATCCATGATCAAGGAATCTTTCCATTTTCTATGATCCTCTTTAATTCCTTTTTTTTTGGAGTACTCTAATTTTCATTGAATAGATCTTTTAGTTCCTTCATTATATTGGTTCCTAAGTATTTCATTTTTTTGAATGCTACTGTGAAGAGAATGGTTTCTCTTATTTTTCTCTCAGTGAGTTTGTTGTTTGTGTAGAGGAATGCTATTGATATTTTAGTGTTGACTTTGTATCTAACTACATTACTAAATTTGGTTATTATATCTAGAAGTCTCTCAGTGGAGTTTTAGGGTCTTCTATGTAAAGTATCCTGTCATCTGAAAATAATGATAATTTAACTTCTTGTTTTGCTATTCTTATTCCTTTAATTTCTCTCTCTTGTCTAATTGTTTTGGCTAATATTTTCAGCCCTATATTGAATAGCAGTGGTGACTATGGACATCCTTGTCTTGTTCCTGATTTGAAAGTATAAGCTTTTAGTTTTGACGATTTAATATGGTGCTGGCTGTCAGTCATAGATGGTTCTTATCAGATTGAGGTAAAGACCATCTATTCCAATTTTCTGTAGGGTTCTTATCATGAATGAGTGTTGGACTTTATCAAAAGCTTTTTTGGCATCTATTGAAGTGATCATGTGATTCTTTTTTATTTAAAGAAAGAAAAAAAACAGAAAGAGGGTAGAAATGATACATAATTTCAAAATAAATAAGTAATCACTAGTTGGTAATTATATATTTTCCTCTTAGAAGTAATGGTTCAAGTTACATAAGTAAAGCATACAAAGTGGACATTTAAACAGTGAGACTGCAAACAGTTCTGTTCACCTATCCAACAGAAACTTAGTAATATGGTCATCAATCTCACACACTTAAACAAACATGTAGCTGCATACTTTAGAGTACTTTCTTTTCCTCTCTATTTTTACAGTAACTATAATCAGTTCTCATAAACTGTTTAGAAGTTCTATGCATGCATGAATCTCTACATGTATACCTATCCTTTCTGTATTAGAGGGAAAAACAAATCAAAACAAGACAACAAAACAAATTCCTAGAAAAACACGAAATGAGAAAGTCATATAGAACCAAAATACTAGGTGATCTACTGTAGTTACTATGATGTCTCATGTTATTTTCAATGGAATTGTCTATACCATCAAGCATAGTATAAATAAACATAGCAGTACACGGCAATATTAATAAAAACAAAACATTGGAGACATTATATGACATCAAAAGCAGTTAATAATCCAACCAGAATGGGTATCCTTTTGAAACTTATCATCTTCAGAATAATTGCCTCTATTCTCAGACTTGATACTATCAAGCATATCAGATTAGAATAAAATCAAGACAAAACAGTGATCTAACAAACCATATTCAAATAACATCAGTCATAGTAAGACAGTGTAAGTAATAAGTTAATAGGAAATTAAGAATAGTTACTGTAGTATATCCTGCTATTTTTGGGATAGCTGTCTGTGCTTTCAAATCTAGTACTAGTAGACAGACTGGAACAGAATAAAATCAAACTAAATAGAGAGATAAGAATAATGTGGCTTTTAAATCCTGATACACTATTAACAATGTCCTCTGTCTTCCTTTTTTAGACAGTTCCTCCCCCTTCACTTTCTCAGGGTGCTTTGTACATTCCAGGTCCCACTAACTCTTTTAGTTTTTAGGAGCTTCTGCAGCTGCTGGATGAGCTGTCCCTATTTCTCTCTGGTTCCCTGTCACACAGAGTATTGTTTTCTCATCTTTGACTTTCAGTTCATTAACCCTCTTTCAGGTTGATTGTATTTCCTATTCAGAGCATCTCAATAGACCCTACTTCCTGATCTGCTCTGCCTGTGATTCTTTTTGTTAGTGTATCAAGGCCATCTGTGTCAGAGATTATAACCCATCTTCTCTGCCTAATCTCTGCCATGCTATTTTTCTGCCATTGGTTGTTTACTTTTCTCCTTCATTCCACTGTCTGCCCCATTCATTGAGGCCTCTGCCATTGCTCCTGGAATCCTGATGCTTTTTTCTCTCTCTCTAGAATGTCCTTCAGTATTTTTTGTAGGGTTGGATTGGTGGTCACAAACTGCCTCAGTTCCTCTTCGTCATGGAAACATCTTGTTTCTCCATTAATTTTGAGTGATAGTTTTGCAGGGTACATCCATCTGGGTTGGAGGTTACTTTCTTTCAGGGCTTGGAATATTTCATTCCAAGTTCTTCTTGATTTAATAGTTTGTGTTGAGAAGTCTGTTGTGATGTTGATGGGTTTTCCTTTATAAGTGATTGTTTCTTTTTTCTGACTGCTTTTAATATTTAATATTAATTGTGATGAATTTCTGGGATCTTGATAACTATATGTCTGGGTGTAGACTGTTTTGGTTGTAGGTGGCTGGAGTTCTGTATGCCTCATATATCTGAATATCATTTCCTTTTCCTATGCTTGGGAAATTTTCCTTAATTATTTCTGTGAATAGCCTTTGTATTTCATTTTTGTTTACTCTTGCTTCTTCACTCACATTCTTTATTTTTAAGTTATAGATCCTCTTGTTGTCTTCTAGCTTTTGTATTGTTATTTCCTGGTTCCTTGTTATTTTTAAGAGATCTTTCCTTTCATGATCACACATTGCAAACCTATCTTCAAGGTTTGAAAGTCTGTCTTTAGTTTCTGTCAAGAAATTTTGCCAGCTTTCAATGGAGTTTTTAATTTCCTGGTATTCTCTTTGGATCTGTTTCATGTAGTCTAGACTTTGTTTATATTCTTCATCAAAGGTTTTTCTCCTTTTTCTGGGCTCCTCCATTCTTCCATCTGCATCTTCTTGAGAGGTGCTTAGCATTTCTTTTTTAATCTTCTTATATCTTGCTTTGCTTGAGTTAAAACTTCAATGAGGTCATGGAAGTATTTTTTTATGTCCACTGAGGCCATGTCCAATATTGCATATTTGCTGCCCTCGGTCTTTTCTGTATTTAGCTCTCCTGGACTTATTTTCCCTGGGTCAGCAGCTGGAGGCTTTTTCTTGTTTCTTTCTCTTGTTATGTTTCTGGCTTCTTTCAGACAGGTGTTTGGTGGAGGTCTCAGGTCCTTTCCATATTGCTTACAGTTTTTCTTAAGTGTGCTGACTAGTGGATTGCTGCCCTCTCCAATTTGCTGTTGATCTGTGAGGTGCACACAGGGGTGATGTGGGCTGGCTCCTCTCCTCTGAGCCAGTCAACTAGTGAGGGTCTTCAGCACATTAGTCTGTGCCCTGCAGATGTAACAGGTTCAGGACAGTTTTGTTGCTTGCTATTGGGTCCTGACTAGGGGTGTGACCCAGCCCTAGCAGATCCCATCAGTCTGCTTTGGGGCAGGATCAGCCAACTGATGCCACTGCAGTTGCTGGTTCAGGCCTGTCCCGCCCAACTCCAATATGTCCCCCATTCAGTCATCCCCTCTGTGGGACCCAATTCTTAGTACTCACCATGGGACAGTGCAACTCGCCACACTGGTTCTGCTCTTCATTGCAGTGCATCCTCCTGCCAAGGGTCTCAGGCTCACCAACCCCTGATTTTGGCAGGGTTGTGACTTCAGCTCAATTGTGAGTCACCCAACTCCAACACACGCCCAGCACAGTTTGGGACTGGGTCCAATGGGAGTATATCTAGCTCCAGCCTTCTGCCCAGCACAGAGCAGGACCAGCTCCAGTGAGAGTGCAACTAGCTCCAGCCTTCTGTCCTCTTTCTTTCTTTCTTTCTTTCTTTCTTTCTTTCTTTCTTTCTTTCTTTCTTTCTTTCCTTTTTCTTTTTCTTTTTCCTCAGTTTCTTCCTGAGTCATGAGAATCCCTCTCCTTTCATGTGGTCTTCTCCATGGTGTTAAATTCTAGCATCTGAGTTGCTTTTCCCAGAGAGACTCTCTCCCGTGCTGCCTATCAATCCACCATCTTTCCCAGAATCCAATCATGTGATTCTTATTTTTGGCTCTATTGAAATGTTGTACTATATTTATTGATTTGTGTATACTGAACCATTCCACATTCCTGGGATGAATCCAACTTGGTTATGGGGTATAATCTTCCTGATAATTTGCTGCATTCTGTTTGCCAGTATTTTATTGAGAATTTTTGCATCTATGTTCATCAGGGAGATTGGTGTGTAGTTCTCTTTTTTTGGTTAGGTCTTTCTCTGGCTTTGGTATTAGGTCAATACTTGCTTCCCAGAATGAGTTAGGGAGAATTACTTCCCTTTCAATTTCATTGAGAACTTTGAGGAGTGTCAGCATTAAGTCTTTGAATTTCATGTAGAATTCCACAGTGAATCCATCAGGACCTGGGCTTTCCTTTGTTAGTAAGGTTTTAATTACATTTTTAATTTCACTAATTGAAAATTGGGTTATTCAGCAGTTTTACATCTTCTTGATCCAGCTTTGGTGGTTCATATGTGTCTAGGAGTCTGTCCATTTCTTCTGTATTATCACACCTATGAGAGTAAAGATGTTCAAAGTAGATATTGATTATATTCTGTATTTCTACAGGGTCTTCAGTGATTTGCCCTTTTCATTCTTTATTGCATGAATTTGGTTTTTTCTTCCATTTTTTAAATAAAGTTGGTTTTCTTTCAAAGAACCAACTCATTAATTCATTAATTCTTTGTATTGTTTTCTTAGTCTCTATTGCATTAATTTCTGCTCTGATCTTTATAATTTCCTCACTTCTTTTAGTTTGGGCTTGACTTGCTCTTCTTTTTCTTGATGTTTGAGGTGTAGCATCACATTGTTTATTTGTGTTGACTGTTTTCCTGATGTGGGAATCACCACAATGAATTTCCCTGTGAGGACTGCTTTCATTACATCCCACAGGTTCTGGTAAGTTCTATTTGTATTTTAATTTGCTTGTAGATATTTTTTAATTCCTTATTTAATTTCTTTGTGACCCATAATTGTTCAGGAGTGTATTATTTAAATTCCATGTGTTTATGGGGTTTTTGTAGTTTTTTTGTCATTAATTTTTAGTTTCACAACATTATGATCAGATAACATGTATGGGATAATTCATTTACTTGAGCATGTTTTATGGGTTAGTATATGGTCTTTTTAGAGAATTTCCCATATACAGCTGAGAAAAATGTATATTCTGATGTTGGCTTGAGCCTTGTACACATCTACTAAGTTCATTTTTTCAGTTTGATTCTGTTATGTTATTTATTTGCTGATTTTCTGTATAGTTGATTTGTCACTTTATGTGAATGGGGTGTTGATGTCTCCTGTTATAATTGTGTTATTGCTTATTTGACTTTTCATGTCTATTAATACTTGTTTTATATAGTTGTGTGCTCCTGTGTTTGGTTCATATATATTTCAGATTGTTATCTCTACCTCTTGAAGTTTTCTCCTAATTAGTATGTAGTGATCTTTATCTCTTTTGATCATTCTTGGTTTGAAATTCACATTCTCTGCACACAGAATACCTATCTCTACTTTTTTGGGGGTTCCTGTTGCATGAAGTATTGCTTTCTATCCTTTGACTTTCATTGTATGAATTTCCTTTTGAGTTAGATGTGGTTTTTTCTATAGCACATATGGTTGAAAGTTGTTTCTTGATCCATTTTGCCAGTTTATTTCTTTTAATTAATGAATTGAGACCATTTACATTAATGGATATAACTGATATATATATATATATATATATATATATATATATATGCTTATTTTTGCCATGTTATCTTTCTGTTGTTGGTTCTTCACCTTTCCCCTCTGTTTAATTTTTTATCTTGCTTAATAACTTTTTTTCTGTTGGTGTTCTTGAAGTTATAGTTATTTTTATGTCTCTAGAATATCTTTCAGTATTCTTTGCAGGTTTGGTTTGGTGTTCATGAAATTCTTCAGCTGTCTTTGTCATGGAAGTATCTTCTTTCTCCAACTATTTTGAAAGACAACTTTGCAGACTGAGGATACATCAATCTGGGTTGTAAGTCATTTTCTAATAGGCTTTGAAATATTTCACTTCATACTTTTCTTGACTTCATTGTTTGTGTTGAGAAGTCTGCTGTGATTCCCATGGTCTTTCCTTTATGGGTGATCTATCTCTTCTCTCTAATAGCTTTTAATATTCTGTACTTAGGTTGAATTTCTGGGATGCTGATTATTATATATCTGGGTGTAGATTTATTTTGGTTATGACTATCTGTATGCTTCACTTATCTGTATGTCAGTTTCCTTTTGCATATTTGGGGCTATTACTTCTATAAATAGTCCTTTGATATCATTTGTGTTGTTACCTTCTTTTTGTATACACCTATCGATTTTATATTGTTTTTCTTTGCATCATCTTGAAACTGCTGGATTGTTATTTCCTGACACCTTCTTATTTTTAAAGATCTTTCCTTTCTTGTTCACTAGCTACAATCTTGTCTTCAAGTTCTGAAAGTCTGTCTTCACTTTCACTGATATGGTTTTGCCAGCTTTCTATGGAATATTTGGTTTCCTGTATATCTCTTTGAATCTGTTTCATGCATTCTATTCCTTTCCTATATTGTTCATTCATGGTTTCCAACTTTTTGCAATGCTCCTCAATTTTTTTAACTATGTATTCCTTAGTGTGTTCAACATTTGTTTTGTTATATGTATCATTTCTTCTTTTACCTGGGAGGTTATTTCTGATCTGATTTCCTCTATAGCTTCCCAGAGTTGTTTCTTTATTTCAGCTGCTATCATTTCAGGTGTATGGCTTACATTTTCTTCTATGTCCATATCTCCTAGGCTTGTTTGGGATGGGCTGGAGGTTTGAGATTGCATTTTGCTCTTTCATTTGTCATTTTTCTATATTCCTCTGGAGAAGCTGAATGCTAGGTTGAGGATATCTGTCCCTTCTGCATGGGGTCCCTAGTTGTGAGAGGAAGTCATTAGTTAGGCCTTATCAGGTCCCTAGTGGCACCCGAAGGCTCCTCAAATGTGGGGAGTATGCTGAGCCAGCCTTCAACAACCCTGACATGATACTGAGAAGTTCCCCAGGTCCATGAGGTTGCTCAGCAGGATTTTACCATGTTCTGAGTGTTGTACAAAATCTAAACTACATGAAGTGTGCTATCCAGGCCTTTAGCTTATACCATATGGAACATCAAAGCTCCATAGTTGCTTGGGATCACTGGGCAGGGCCCTACCAGGTTCTGAACGAGGTGCTGAGGTTGCATTGCTGGGTGGGGTTCACTTTGCAGGCCCTTGGCTTGTGCCCCTGAGTGCAGGCATCTCCCCCAACAAATCATAGTCATTTCTTATTTTTGCTAAGGAGAATCATAAAACATTGTTACAGGGAAAAAATGCTTTATTTTTAATATCATATAAAAATGTGTAACATCTTCAAAATGCTAATTTAATGAGATGACTTCATTAACTTGGCTGAGTAAACATCTCTATGCTTTATTGTAATAGAAAATTTGGATTCGGGATGTCTTTTCTTCCTTAAATTTTCTCTCAAAATTACTAGAGTGGAGAGAGAAGACAAGATGGCCAATCAGTGAGCCACAGAATACAAAGCCTCCCAGGAGAAACAATTCATATGCCAGAATAAAATACCCTGGAGAGACCCAGACAGAGGGAGATGGAGCCTCTTGACACAAGAAGAAATTAAAACTTAAAAAAGCTCATCAAATACTCTGGGACAACAAATGAAACAGCTGAAAACTATGGGGCACAGCATTTTCACAATGACCCACCAAGTTTGCACCAGGTTGAATCCATGCCAGCAGGCAGAGCCACCCGAACTCATTCCCACCGCCACTCACAGGAAGTACAGCAGTGCTGAAATCAGGGGTTGGTGAGCTCAATGGAGAGTGGAGAGCAGAGCCGGTGGAAGAACCTTCATTAATCCACCATCAGTACTGGGAGTGAGACCCCAGTGAGACCCCACCCCATGGGAAGGGGGCGACCAGGTGGGCAACATGTTGGAATCAGGCAGGAGGAGCCTGAACTGGGAGTGACAGTGACTTTGGTTGGTTGCTCCCTCCCCAGAGCAGATTCATGCTATTTGCTTGGACTGGGCCGTGTCCCTGGCCGGGACCCAATAAGACATCCCAAATCGATTCCCTGCATCTAGCAAGCACTGACCAGGTGATCGCACCTGAAGTTTGGCTGGCCCAGTGGGGAGGGGCAGGCATATGTAAACACTGCTTACATCTCAGTGAAAAGAGCAGGCAGGAGAGGGTGGAGTTCCCTTGCCAGCATGCTTCAGAGGAAATGTGACCAATAGGGAAAGGGGCTGGGACCTGCACTGTAACCTGTGTGGAGGAAGCCAAGGCCATAACAGGAGAGAGAGGCAGGAGGAAGCCCCAAGCCCAGAACCCTGAGAGCCCTGATCCAGGAGAACGAAAAACAAGGGAGACTGAGGGTGGCAAACACGCAACATCAGACATGGCTTCAGTGGACATTAAGAGATCTTCGGGACCTTGTAGATGAGCTCAAAACTGAAATATTAAATCAGGTAAAGCAGGGTATGAGTAGAGTAATAAAAGAAATGCTCTCAGGAAGCATCTCTCAGGATGATACAGATGAAAGAAGGGAGGAACACAAAAAAAGGGGAGAAACATTTGATAAAGAATATAAAGAAAATATAGAATACATGAAGAAGATTCAAAGAGACCAGAAAATTAAAAACTCCATTGAAAGCTGGCAAAACTCCTTAAAAGAAACTAAGGATAGAAAATCAAAACTGGAAGACAATGTGTGATCATGGAAGGAAAGATCTCTTAAAAATAACAAAGAAACAGGCAGTAACAATACAAAGGCTAGAAGATAACAAGAGAATCTACAATTTAAGAGTAAGAAACGTGAACAAAGAAGCAGGAATACATACAGGTGAATTACAAAGGCTATTCATTGAAATAATTAAGGAAAACTTCCCAAGCATGGGAAAAGAAAATGACATTTGGTTGTGTGAGGCATACAGAACTCCAGCCACCTACAACCAAAACAGAGCCACACCCAGAGATATAATAAAGATACCAGAAATTCAGTATAAAAACAGAATATTAAAAGCTGTCAGAGAAGAGAAACAGATTATCTATAAAGGTAAGCACAACAGAATCATGGCTGACTTCTCGACACGGACCATCAAATCAAGAAGAACTTGGAGTGAAGTCTTCCAAGTCCTGAAGGAAGGTGGCCTCCAGCCCAGATTGATGTACTCTGCAAAGCTGTCACTAGAAATTAATGGAGAAATAAGATGCCTCCATGACAAAGAGGAACTGGGGGAGTTTGTGACCACCAATCCAACCCTGCAGAGAATACGGAAGGACATTCTAGAGAGAGAAAAAAAAATACCAGGATTTTAGGAATAGTGGCAGAAAGGCCTCAATGAGTGGGGCAGGAAGTAGAATGAAGGAGAAAACTAAATGAAGGCAGAAAAGTAGCATAGCAGAAATGAGGCTGAAAAGGATAACTAGAAACTCTAACATAGATGGCCCTGATACTCTATATTGTTGATAGTGCACCAGGATTTAAAAGCCACATTACTCACACTACTCTGCTTAGATGTATTATATTCTGTTCCAGTCATTCTGCCTGTACTAGATTTGAGGGCACAGACAGTAATCCTGAAAATAACAGGATGTAGTATGGTAATCATCCTTAATTTCCTATTAACTTAATCTAAAGCTCTGTAAAACCTACAGTTTTACCATGACTGATCGTAATCGAATCTGGTTTGTTGGATCGCAGTTTTGTATTGATAGATTTTATTCAAAGCTGTTATGATTGATAGTATCAAGTCTGAGAGTATAGGCAACTGCACTTAAGATGACAAGATCCACTAGAATATTCACTCTGGTTTGATTATTACCTGCCTTTGAAGTTTTATACTGTGTACAACGTTTTATTTTACTAATTTTGTTATTTACTGTTATAGTCAATTATACTGCTATATTCAATTATGCCTGATGATATAGACATTCTATTGAAGATAATAAGAAACAACACAGTAATCAATGTAGTTCACCTTGTACTGTTGTTTTATACGACTTTTTGGTTTCATGTTTTTATAGGAATTTGTTTTGTTTTGTCTTGCTAAGTTTTATTTTTCCCTCTGATACAGAAAGGATAGAAATACCCATAGAGATTCATGCGTGCGTAGCTGTTCACACTCTCACTGTTTGACTATCTACTTTGAATGCCTTAATTTTGTAACATGAACAACTATTTCTAAGAGGATAATATATAATTTATTAACTAGTGATTTCTTATTGTTTATCTTTTTTTTGGAATTCTGTATTATCTCTACCCTTTTCATGCTTTTCTCTTTAAATAAAATCTTTAACAAAAATCACTAGAGTGACTCAATCTTCAAAGGTTTAATAAAGTAACAATTTTATATAACTAGAAGTGCAAATTTTGAATTTGTAGAGTAAATGAATTTATTCAGCTTGTCTAGTAAACTTTCATATCAATCAGTGAGCTAAAATATGAGGATGAAAATATTACTTCAGAAAACTTGCTTACCTTTACTTACATTGTGGAATATAAAATGAAGTACATCAAGAACTTTTAAGATCCATACTGCTGCCAACAGACTAAATATGAGATCTTTGAAAATGGCTTACAAGTCATACATGAACATTTTCATTGGTGATATAGTTACTCACAAGAAAATAGTAGCTTTTTTCAAACTTAACTACATTTCAAGAATTTTTCTTGTGGAAAAATGTGTTTCTTCAGAATATCTAACAGTATTTTTTAATGAATTACTAAGTTCTGACCTAACATACTGTATTTTCCATCATACCTATTACTATTCTTTATCATGCTCAAATATTAGGAGTGGCTGGAGCAAGAAAATAAATTCCCCTTTTATAGGCAGCCTGTAACTTTACAAGTCCTACTCCTGTTACCAAAAATGACCCACAAAAATTTCTCACCATTCAGATAATCCCCCACATTCCTTAAAAATGTTCCAAAAATGAGTAAGCCATAGGAAGAAAACAGTGTGAATTTGTGTATACCTGTATTTGGGAGGACTGGAATACATTTTTGTGTGCAAAACTGCTTTTCTTTCCAAACTTGAACTCTATGATGTGTTGATTATGTTTTATTTCATCTATTAAGTGTCCCTAGAGAAAGAATGTTTCCTTTGAGTTTCCTGGAAATAGATGATCCTTGTATTTGAAACCCGTGTTATTCTACAGTTTGATTAAAATAAATGCACTCATACAAATACTTTACCTAATCTGGAAAATTTTACTTTTTTAAACCATGAGATATTATGAAACTCAATTATATTATATTGAATTTATGCAAAAGGTTTGAAAACAGTAAATGAAACAAAATGTTAGAATAACTTGAACATAACAAATTAGTATTAAACTAAAGAATAATGTTAGCATATAGCTACTTAGCATCTCATTACTCATTAGTCAATTTCATCTGATCAATAAAACATAGCAATATTAGCAGAATAATAAAGATGGCACATAGATATATGCTTTAGAATATTTTTTCTTCAACTACCTAAGAGTTAAAACTCTCTATTCATAAATGTTATTTAGAAAAATGCTAAATATCTGGGTAATAATGTGTCTGATGTTTAAGATGCTAACAAGTATAGAACAATGTGTGAATCTAAATTACAAAAATATGTAAATATTAAAATACTTAGCTGGAAATTAAGAAACTATCAGAGAATATATCTTTTGTACTTAATCTATTTGATCAGAAAACAATTTCCAAATTATTTCATTGTTGGTAATTATACAGCTGGACATATTTTTCATTATATAAATGTATGGCCTTTTGCCATGTAAGTTAGTTTTAGCCTTCTTACTTGAGCTTGCAAGTGTAAAATAGTCACTACCCTTCAGGAATGCTACGAAATGAGAAGGAATATAGGACTATTTTTTTAAAGGTGAATAAAAACAAATGAAAATGACACAGAATTTCAAAACATGATGACAGGAAATTAACAATGGGTATTATATTCCATATTGTTGTCTTCAAAATAGTTGCTCAGATTATTAGAGACATTCAAAATTGATCAAACAGTATAAACACTAATTGTTCCTTTCAATGAACTAATAGAATGAGCAATACAATTGTCTTAGCTATCTTGAGCATATATATTTTTTTCTCTTCTTTTTTTTCTCTTTTCCTCCATCCCAGTTGTTCTTTCTTTTGAGCACAATTTGTAATAGCTAAATCTGCATGGGCTAATTTCTAAAGTTTTATTTTGTATTACTCAAAAACAAAGAACAATCTTATAAGAGATAATCTCAATACTTATTTCCTCTATAACAGATTTTGATTTTAGCTTTCCTAATAACTACTTATGTCATGGACTATTACATTTAGTTTCATTTTTTTTCTCTGAATTTTTCTCAGTCTCTTGCAGTTTGCCTTTTCAATAATAAGGAGATATTCAAGCTTTTAGCAAGTTTGAATTAGTGGATTTTAAAAATACCAAGCAAAACAAAAGTAAATCAAACAGTGAAAATGACACAGATTTTTTTTTTATTATTTTTACAGTAGTAAAATACCACAGAACAAGACAGAACAAAGCCAATTGAGACAGGGTAGTGAAATTGGTACAGAACTTCACAGCAGGTTACTGGGATAACAGTATTAGATATTATAGTATATCTTGTTTTCTTCACGGTCATTGTTCTTTCAATCAAGTATATCAAAATCAAAGGAAATACAGAACATTATAGAACTTATTAAAACAGAATATTGAATAAAGCAATAGAGCAATCAGAACAAAGCAAAACAGTGATAAAAATATGCCTTCAAAGAGATGGTAGAAGGAAATCCCCATTATTTGCTATATAGCATATAGTCAACCTCATAAGAGATGCTCAGATCTCTGGCTCCCACTTGCTAAAGGGGAGGGGGGAAATGGATGTTTGAATCTCAGGCTCACAGCTGCTTATCAGGGTGGCGAGCTGGTTGCTTGGTTTCCCAGTGCCCCCTTTTTTTTTTCTTTTTTTTGAGACAAGGTCTCACTAAGCAGTTCAGGTCTCACTAAGCAGTTCAGGCTGTCCTTGAGCTCATTTTGTATCCCAGGCTGATCTCAAACTTGTAAGGATCCTCCTGCCTCAGCCTCCCAAGTGCTGGGATTTACAGGCATGCGCCATCACACAGCAAAAGAGTCACTGCTTTTTAGGAATGCCCATTTGCTATGTGTCAGATTTTTTTTTTCTACATGTCAAGGGTACTTTGTAGCTATTGACTTTTCCAACTGCCTATTTGAAAAATAAATTTTAGGTACATGAAAAAGTATATTTCTTTACTAATGATATTGGGTCCAGATGTTTTTCCAGAATGCTTAGAAAGCAAATAATTAATTTGATATAGATAAAAAAATCAACAAAAAGCATTCAAATCTATAATTGTAATTGCTTCTATTGCAAGATATTTTTTAAGTCTACTAAGCAATCAAGGGAATGGTTTTTTGCTTGAATATTGTGCCACTCAAAATGGTAGAAATGAAATCATATTTGTTCATTTACCAAATAATTATTGAGCCTTTGTGTGATTGTTACAGTACTTTACATTTGGTTGTATTATGTAACGTGAAGTAAATGTGACCATTGACAATGGAATATCTAAGTAGGAAGAAGATAATAGTTAATACAGTTGCTTAAGAACAGAATATGGCTAAGTGGTCTTGCTTTTTCTGCTGTAGCCATTTATGAAAACAAGTTTATTTGTATTAACGCATATCAATTATTCATAGTAGTGGGATTAACATTTATTGTCATATATGCACAGAGTGTACCACATTAACCCGCCTTCTACTACCGTAACTCTGCCTGTCCTTTCCTCCTTGCACCCTAGCTGCCCCCCTGTCCCTAGCAATTTGGATTCGGTTTTCAAGTTTACTTCTTTTTAAAGTCCTCCTATGTGAGAGACAGTGTGCCATACTTGTCTTTCTGTACTTGTTTACTGTCACTTAATACTATGTGTTCCAGTTCTATTTTGCTGCAAATGAATGGATTTTATTCTTCCTCGTGGCTAAATGATACAACACTGTCTCTAGACCATATTTTCTGAATCCATGTATCTGGTGACAGCCACCTTGCCTGTTTCTATGTTAGAGTGATCATGGATGCCAAAGTAAACAAGGGCACTCAGGATTCGCTTTCCTATGCTGGGTCATCCATTGCTATGGAAATATGCCCAGAAGTAGAATAACTAGATCACATGGCAACTTCTTTGTTTTTGAGCAACTGGGGTGCTATTTTTCATGTGACTATATTAATTTACACCTCCACCTTCTCGTCAGAGCTTATTTATTTACCTTTTAACCATAGTTGCTCTAAGTGGATGACCTGGTATCTTGCTTAGTTTTTACTTGCATTTCCCTAATGACTAATAAGCTAACTTTTTATACATTTGTTGGCGATTCCTATTTCTCCTTTCAGGATGCATTTATTCAGATATCTTGGTCATTTTTCAATTGAATCATTTTTATATTAATATTTTGAATTCACTGTATATTATGGATATCTACATCAGTCAGATGAACATTTTATTCCTTTCTCTGTGTTATCGCTTCACTCTGAGGAATGCTTCCTTTGTTGCATAAAAGCTTTTTAGTTTGAAGCAATGCAATTTGTCAATTATTTGGTTAGTTTTCTATCTTTCAGGGGTCTCCTCTATAAAAATTAGTTCTTGAACCAATATCTTGGAAATGTTCCTTTTATGTTTTTTTTTTCCTACAGTGATTTCAGAGTTTTAAGTTGTACATAAAATTGTTGATATATTGTGAGCTAATTTTTGTGTAAAGTGAGAGAGAAAAATCTTCAATCTTCTGCATATGGCTGTACATTTTTTCTAGCACTATTTTCAAAAAGTCTGTGTTTTATCTAATGATCTTTGTGGCAAACCAGTTGATTAAATATGTGAGATAATTTATTTCTGGGTTCTCTATTCTGTTCCATTGATTTATGTGTTTTATTTTCCCATTATCATTCTGGTTTTGTTTGTACAGTTCTGTTAAATATCTTCATATTTTAACAGAAAATGACCCACCCAGGATATAAGATGGTGTTGGTTCATTGACAGTATAAGCCATCAGGGTACTTTTTTTTTTCTGTTACCCAAGTAATCCCCAGTTTACTTCAGTTTCTCCTACTTCTGTTTCCCAGAAACAGCTGCTTAGTATGAGGCACACTATAAGAATCAATCCTCAAACGGCAAGCCACCTTGTCTATGTACTTCTGTTTTTCAGTTTCACAAAAGCCTCTCTCCCTGAGGCTTCGGGCTGATTTTTCTCTTTTAAAAATGTTTTATATTAACACATACTAATTGTACACTTTGATGACGTTCAGTATAATATTTTCAAACATGCATACATTGTATACTAGTTATATCCAAAAATCATTTATTTACCCTCACCACACCATCGTTGCTGTCATACTGGAGCTAGAATCTAGGAATTTAAATATCCTATGCAAGTGCTTTAGTACAGAGATACATTTATAGCTCCAAAGAAGCTCTTTTCTACACCTAACATGATCTACCACTAGAGCAGAAATAAGAGACAAATTTGAGACCTAATTAATACTGTAAGCTAGAAGGACCAGTGGACAGCTTTCTGCTTTATTTTGTAAGTGCTGACATTAACATTTTGGAAAAAGAATCTTAACTGTTTTATGATCATACAGAAATTATCTATTCCTGGTACCTCAATATAGTACTATTTTTTCTTTTTTTCTTTTCTTTTCTTTTTCTTTCTTTTTTTTCTTTTTGAGACAGGGTCTCACTATGCAGTTCACTTGGGCTTGGTTTGTAGCCCAGACTGGTCTTGAACTTGCAACTCTTCCCTTTCCTCAACCTCCCAAGTTCTGGGATTACAAGTGTGTGCCACCAAACCTGGTTAATATAGTGCCTCTTATTCAGAAGGAAAATATGATTCAATTAATTCAAGTAAGTCATTTTTAGTGTTAAAACAGATATTTATTTGTAGAGAAAAATATACCAAAACAATAAACACTGATGGAGAGATGTTCAAATAGTTATTAAAGTTAGCATAAAGCCTATAACAATTCCTTGACCTTGTATATAAACCATAAAAATAATACTTCATAGAAGCCTTGCAAATAGACTCCCATGGAAAAGGTAAAATAGTAGGAGGTTTTAAAATGAATTATTACCTTTTTCAATTTAAAGAGAGATTAACAATAACAACCAATGATAGAGCGTTTCAAAATAAGATAACAGGAAATCATCAATGGTTAATATATTGCATATGGTTATCTTCAAAGTAGTTGTTCAGATTACAAAATATAGGCATGCATAATTACCAAACAGTATAAGCACAAACTATTTTTTCAATGCACAGAAAGAAATCAGTAGTACAATTCCTTAGCTACCTTTGGTGAGTGTGCGTGTGTGTGTGTGTGTGTGTGTGTGTGTGTGTGTATAATTTACCCTTCCTTCTTTTCTTCTTTCACACATCCCGGTTGTTCTTTCCTTTTACACAGTTTCTTTCCCTTTCACAGTATCTATTGTAGATTTTGGATTTTACTTTTTCAGTTTCTTATGATGGGAAATAAAACAATGGTTTCACATGCAAGTTTGATTTATTTACTTGTGAGTATGGATCTCAGTTGCATACATTTTACTATAAAAGCCTCTAGTTTATCCTTCTTTATAACAGAGTAATACTCCATTATATAAAAATACCATGTCTTTTTATCCATTCTTCAGTTGATGGGTATTTCGGTTGTTTCCAAGATTTAGTTATTATAAATTGTGCAGCTCTAAACATGAGTGCACATATGTTGCTGTGGTATTATATTTTCAATTCTTTTGGGAAAAATACCTAAAACAGGAATAGCTAGATTCAATGGGAACTCTAATATTAATTTTTTTAGGAATCTCCACACTGTTTCAACAGTGGTTGAACCAGTCTACACTCCCACCAACTGTGGACAATGTTCCTTCTTCCCCACAGTCTTGCTAACATTTGTTATTTGTTGATTTCTTGATGATAGCCATTATTTCTGGGGTGAGATGGAATCTCAGTGTTGTTTGAATTTGCTTTTCTTGAATGACAAATGATATTGAACATTCTTTCATATATTTATTTGCCACTTACATTTCTTCATTCATCTCATATGTCTATTTTTGAATTGAGTCTTTGAATTTGGCAGTGTCTGATTTTTTTTGATTCTTTATATGTTCAAAATACAAGTCCTTTCTCTGAAGGACAGCTGGACAAATTTTTTTCCCACTCAGTGGGTTTTCTTTTCACTCTGTTGTTATTTCTTTTGTTAAGCACGAATGAGTGCTGCACTTTTAAAAAGCTTTTTCTGCATCTATTGAGATGATCATGTGATTTTTGTCTTTCCTCTGTTGATATGGTATGTTACATTTATTGATTTGCATACATTGAACCATCCCTGCAATCTTGGGATGAATCCCACTTGGTCCTAGTGTATAATCTTCTTGATGATTTGCCACATTCTGTTTGCTAGTATTTTATTGAGGATTTTTGTATCTTTTGGACTGTAGTTCTCTTTTATGTTTGGGTCTTTCTCTGTTTTTAGTATCAGAGTAATACCTGCCTCCAGGTATGAGTTGGGGCAATTGCTTCCTTTTCAATTTGACACAAAAGTTTGAGAGTATTGGTACTAAAATTTCTCTAAATTTCTTGTAAAAATTAGAAACTACCCAGTGGGATAGGGTCTGCCAGCATAAGTAAAACTGATTCTTCTCTCTGATCCTTGGTACCACTAGGTTCTTGGCCATGGCTTTGCTGTCACAATATCAAGTATTATGATTCCTCTGGTTTTCTTACTTTGGTCAAGATTGCATTGGCCATTTAGGGTCATATATGTTTGAGTACTTTTAGATATTTAAATTTTTTGTGAATGTTATGAATTAGATTGTCTCAAGAATTACTTTTCAATTAATTTCTGGGTGTTGTACATGAAAGTATTGAATTTATTTTCAGGAAATAACTGTTTAAGTGATGTTTTAAAAATAAGTTCTTAAAATTGAGTAAGTACTATCCTGCTTATTTCCCACTGATATTATCATTTGTACCTATATTTTACACTTTGATTCAAGCATCAGTTTTTATTTATTTATATAAAAGAAAATGAAAATCAGTTACACATTGCCACTATATATGAACAAAACTTTTTTCAACTGATATTTAGAAATTATTAAAAGTAAAATACATTTATTTGAATACTAGATTTGATAAATGATGTGTAGAATTACAATTACAAACTAATCATACACAGTCTTCCCCTTAGTGTCTTTAATTAGAGATTGAAAAGTTTAAAGTTACTTTTAAGCCTTAAAATTATAATATTGTTTAACATAGTCTTTTAAATTTTTATGGGTATCTTTTAGCATTTTTACCTTGGATAGCTGTATCAGTTAAACTTAATGCACAAATCTGGCTAGATGCATCTTTCTAGACTATTTTAAAGTATGGACCAAAATGATGTTTCATCCACAAGTAAATAAATTATGTTTTTACTAGAACTGAAATTGTAATTTTTTAATTTACCAAATTATTTTAATGTATTGTCTCATATATATATATATATATATATATATATATATATATATGATATAACTATGGATGGATCATAATTTATTTAAATATCTCATTGATATTTCATTTTACTTTTCAAGTGATTGTCATATGAATATCCTTAACCATAACAATAGCTGATCATGGGGAAATATTTCATGAGGTTATATACTTAAAGTGTAATTGCTGAATCATAAAATATGTCTGTTATTAATTCAGTTAGGCATTACAGTATCTTTGAACCTGGTGCAGTGTTCCATTGCAACTTACAACAGTTCTTTCCTTGTTAGTGTATATAAATATTTATATTGCTTTGATGTTTCAGTGAATTAAAAATGTAACATGTGAACATTTAAATTATTTTATGAATTACTTCTTCATAGACTGTAATCATTTTAGATAGATAACTTATGCTTTAAATAAATTTGGGGAGAGGAGTTATTAATTCATTGTTACAATCAATGCTTTACTATCATGTTTCTAACATTTTCCAGTTGTGTCTCAGTTGTTCTTAAAGTGTGTTTGGGTCATTTTTTTCCTTTAGAATTTTAGAACGTGTTATCATACAGGATGGTGGACTCGTGTAGGAATGTACTTTTAAATGACAGTGCAAGAACTTTCTAAATCATTATTGTGCAACTTAAAAAGATGCAACAAGCAGACTAGAGGAGGTGCTGTTTCAGAGACACTGGGAAGCATCACTGACAGTACAAACCCTCTGAAATGGGATAGGCAATCACAGCCTAAAGTGGAAAATTAATCCGCAGGATAATCCCTGTGGATCAAAACTAGTATCTGGCTTGTGGAAAGGCAGAAAGGGCACTGTCATGACTGCTCTGCAGTGCCCCTGCCCAGCTGCCTGGAGGACTCCCTAAGGGCCCAAGGGAATGAGCTGGAACATGCCCTGGGACAGACTGTGTGTAGCAGAGGCCACTCCATTTCTCCCCATCATCCCCGAATGCCAGGGGATGCTGCATCCCAGGACTTGTTTGGTACCTATTGCAGGCCAGAGCAGTCCCCAGTGTAGGCAGGGCTCAGTGTCCTAGTGACCAGGGTGGTGTTGTTCTGTGGCAGGGATCTGCAGATGGCATCCTTGGAGACATAGCACTGGGAGCCGGACTGAGTATTTGGTTCAATATGAGTTCTCCTCTGTGATTTCCATAAGAGCCAGAAAAATCTGAGTTACCAGGAATTCCTGAACAGGGACGTACTGCTATGCTGAGATTGGGGAGGAGGAAAGGGGTTCTAACCCAGCTTAGGGACTGCGTCAGATTCCACTGGTTGGACAGTGTCTCTTTGGATTCTGAATCCGAATTACCACGATCATTATGAAAATCAGAATGGACATTTTTCAAAAAGCTAAAACTAGAAACTCCATGTGTTCCAGTTATTTCCCTTCTTGGTATCTTCCTGAAAGAGTTAACAACATCACATAGTGATGATACATGCATACGGGTTCTTATAGCAGAACACTCAAAACAGCTAGATCTTGAAACCGTACCATATGTCGTCCAGCAGATGAACGAATGCAGAAAATGTGCTATCTATCAATAATGGAATAATACTTGGCTATAAAGAAGAAAAAAAGATTTGAGGCATTTGAAGGGAAAAACGCATATACCTTGGAAACACCATGTGAGGGAAAATAAATCAGGTACACAGCTTAAACACCATGTGGTTTTCCTCATGTATGAAATCTATTGTGCTGATAAAGAACAAAATAAAACTCTGATGAAACAGGGAGATAGCTCTTTCACATATGCGAAGGGGACCAAAAGATGGAAGGTGACATGTGTGGGAGAGGATCAGGGTATAAAAATCATTAAGATGTTCCACAGCGGGACCCACTGCCACAGCAGGTATAATATGCCATTGTGTGTCACACGCACGACCTGAAATTCAGTGAAAATGTGGAAAGGGCTCTAGAGACAGAGAGAGGAAGCCAGGGTTGGGAGCAAGGGTGCAAAGTGAGTCAAGATACGTTAGGTATATGTTCCCATCTCCTAAAATGAATGTAAATATTATGTAGTGAAAACAGGTACTTTTTTAAAAAAGTTACATTGTTTTATGAGCTATTATTGTGTGTACAATTTTCTTTTCCATACGTGGCATAAATATGGACTGTACTAAATTTGTGAAAAAAAATTCCAAAATGTGTGAACTACTACAACTTAAGAAATAGTATTTGCTTTTTGTGTGCTATGAAGTAGTCAATCAGGATAGATTAGTGGGCTAAGGTGATTAGTGATACCTCGTGCTGCATCTGGTCAGTGGTCTCTGAGAGTCTAGGGGTCCCCCTCCTTGCTTCTCTGGGTCCGTGTTTTTTTTTCCAGAGAAGAATGATGGAGCGAGGAGAGACTGGCTCTGGGTCAACATCTCCAGCAGAGAATGGGAAAGTGAGGGCTGGCGAGAAATGAGGAGAGTGGGACTGAAGTCATGCAAAGTACAAGCGTACTTAGGGTGTGAGAGTGTCGCAGAGAAGCTGCCACATAGGGAGAGGGCGCGGCGAGGTGGGGAATCCGAGCAGCTGCCCATCAAGAGGGTCAGGATGCTCATATTGGTAACCTGGCTTCTAAAACAGAACTGTTTCCCTGCTTGCTATTAATCTAGGTCAATCGGGGCCTTCACCTCTGTTTCTGGGTGAGATAAAGGCCAAGCACACACAGTGCGGGAATTTCCACAATGCCTACTGCCCAGTCAGCATGTGGTCATTTTACAGTTGTCAGCTAAGTCGTGACCTAAGTCCCCCCCTACCTACGCCCTGCTACTCTGTCCCTACAATAAGAACTTCATGGCACTAAAATGTGTACGATAATAACCTGTCATTTTCAATAGCAGCAATTTCTCAAAGATTTTTAACAGAATACAATTCAAATTAATATTTTTTTTACTTTTCAAACAAATTATAGAACTATTGAATAGACAAGTTTATCTCATTTTAAGTAGTGAATGATGATGATGATGATGACAACTATATTACTGTAAACCACTTGCAAATGTGGCATCCATTCCCATGTGATCTTTGTGGAAAATGCAAGTGAAAATAATTTTTCCCTAATCTCATGACTAAAAATACTTTAGAAAAAGTATTTCCTAAACTATAGCCAAGGTATTGGAGAAAGTCTAGCTAATAACAAGTCAATAAAAATACAATTCTCTTAAAAAGCATAAGAAATTTGAGGATTAAATATTTATATTAAAATAGCAATCTAAAAAACCAAATGTTTCAGATAGAAATGTTATTTTTACATATATATATATATATATATATATATATATATATATATATATGACTTTAAGGTGACAACCTACAGAATGGAAGAAAATATCTGAAACTGTATGAACCTCCAGAAATTATAAGAAATTCAAACAATAACTTAGCCAAAAACCAAATTAATATCATTAAAATATTTGATTAGCTTTTTTTGGAAAAAAAAGGCATAAGTAGCTAACAGGTATGTGAAATATTCTCAACATTAATCATCATCAGGAAAATCAAAATCACAGAAACAAATCACCTTATATGTATAAGAATGACTACTAGCAAATAACAAAAGCAAATTGGCCGTAAAGTGGAGAATAACAGATCTTTTACATGGTGTTGGCGTGAAAGAGAATTAGTAAATCCAATATGGTAAATAGCATGAAGCTCCTTCAAAATATTAATTGTAAAACTTTCATGTGACTGAGCAATTACTCTCCTGGGCACACAGGTGAATGCAATGAAGTCAGTATGCAGAGGAGATATCTATGCCCTCCTGTCCATGGTGGTGCACTTCATAATAGTCAAGGGGCATCAACCTACATGCTTATTGGCAGGTGCCTGGATAAAGAAACACAGTGCACAGAGTGGAATACTGTTGAACCAAACAAACCTGAAATTTCGTCGTTTTGATAATGTGGATGGAACAGGAGATACTATGTTAAGTGAAATAAGTCAGAGACAGAAAGATACGTACTGCATAATGTGATCCATGCATTGAATCAATAAAGGATCATCTCAGAGAAGTGGAGAGTCAAATGATGGTCATAAAAGGCTGGAGACAGAAAATGTTTCTCAAAGTATATATAATTGCATACTTATATAGAGAGAAAGGATATAAAGTGTTTACTGTAGGCAAATACGAGAAATAGAAATAGTAATTGATTTCCTGAGACCAGACAGAGGTTGTGGATATGATAGTGTGGTTGGTGGGGACAGGCAAAGGTCTGTAATGTTTACAGCATTTCCTTTTAGGATGATGAAAATGGTATTTTAAATATGTGAACTGTAGCATATGTGCATTATGTCTCAGTAAAGTTATGAGAGAGAGACAAAGAGAGAGACAGAGAGACTCAGAGAGACAGATAAATTGGAATTTCAACAGAGACAAGATTCCCCATTCTAAATCCAGAGAAAAACACAGGTAAAGATTACTCCAGCTCTCTGTGCCCTGCGGTAATTACTGTATGAAGCTGACCGGGATCATTGAGAAAAAGGGAAATACAGCATAAAAGAAACTAAAAAGTAACATAAAAGTAATATAAACAAAACATCAAGTAACGTAAAAAAATAGATCTAGAATTTAACCTTGTTGTAAAGAAATACATTGTGGTAAGGCATTGTAGAAGCTTAAAATAAATTATGTTCAACACTATGTTGAATACCATAATGGAAGCAAAATGGTGTAAAGGCAATCAGAATGTTTTCAGGAGACATATTGAAGGTCAAAAATCCTTCCATCACAACTAAAAGAACAGGGATACAAATTCCATTCACAGAAGTATTTTTCTAAGGACTTTCCTTACCATATTTACATCGTTGTAATTCTTAACTGGCAATTTAAATTCTGTACACATTACTTCTTACATTTTGTTTTCTTTCTATATGCATCTGACTTTTCCACATTCTGTAAGCACTTTGAAGTTAGAATAATGTAGATTAGTTTTTCTAGATTCCCTTCTGTTGTCAGAGTGTTGATACTGAGATCTGTACCTTATATAGCAAGATAGAATGATTACATTATGCTCCCTCTAAAGTCTAAAAAAATAACAGTGACAAAGTAGCTGCAAGTGTTCAGTAAATACAATGCTTCATTTCATCACATCTATTCTGCTTCTTTGCATTAAGAAACACACATACACACACATATATGTAACATTCTGCTTGGTATTTTGTAAAGTCAAGTACAACAGTGAAAATGAAAAAAGTATATACATATATTTTTGACATTCCACTTAACACTTCATTCTTATAAACAATATTACCTTCAAGTATATAAAATTTGTACTTCATTTACTATATTTCAGTATTTTTTATTCTTCTTCACAGATATGATGCTATAGGCAGATATTTATATTTAATGTTGCTTTTATCTCCAAATTTAAACCAAAGTTAGTAACAGGGAGCATATTGAAAGGAATACCTCATGACAATTCTCCCCAAGAATTTTTCTTTAAATGGGTTGCTTTTAACTTAAGTATAAAAATCATTTCAGTGATGTGTTTCTTCAGGCAATTCAGATAGTTTTATAATGTCTAGTTTATAAAAATACACAATAGTAAATAGAAAGTGGGAAATCATACAACTTGTAGAACATGTAATTCTTCAGTATATTAATGTCCAGAAGGTTGTTTTGGGACATTTTCCTTATGTAGATTTTAAAGAACAATTAAATTTACTCAACTATTGTGATATTTTTACTATGGTCTTAGATATTTACTAAAATGCTTTAAAATGATAGTAGTCACTTCTAAACACTACAAAACACAAATTGTATATGTTGATACAACACACTGATTTCCAACCTGGAGGTTTTAGGTTCCACGTGTGTAGATTTTCTTTGCTTTTCATTTAAGTAATATTAAAACTCAAATCTAACTCTCTTCCTGGGATCTCAGGAAATTTATTTCCTGCCGATCTGTTTCAGATTTCTCTATAGTATGAGAATAGTTATACAAGGTACAATTGGTGATATGCTTAGATAATGTTAATGATATGGCAAAATTTTAAATACCTATTATTGTGCTTATTTTGATTTTAAATTTGAAGTAAAGTGTTATATGCAATCAGATGACAATCTATTGTTTATAATTTAAACACATAGAACAAATTCATTGAATCATATATAAAGTGACTATCACTCTACGATTTATACGTACTTATCATTTTACGTTTTTGTTAATTTTGATTTTATTTATAGATCCTTAGTAGGAAGTAATAAGGTTACTTCTCTTCTTTTGTAATCACCTGATATAGATTAAATTGGTTTTATTTCACTTAGAGTATTTAAGAAAAGTACAACTATTGACTTATAGAAGGAAAGTTACTATTCAATAAGTGTCCTGGCCAATTTAACATTCTCAGTGTGAATTTTTTCCTATTTTTTTATAACTAGCAGTAATTCTAATCAAGAAGCTTAGATGCTGTTACAAACTCTGACAGAAGTGCTCACGTAAAAAACAAAAACAACAACAACAACCAAAAAAAAAAAAAAAAAACGCCTGGCATCTGAGGATTTATGAATGAATGTGTTAACCCAAAAGGTAGTTTGGGCTGAAATAGATGACACTTAACCACTTCCTGTTATAAGTAAGAAAACGTGTTAATTGCATTTAATATAGTTTATTGCACTGCAGTCAACACAGGCCATCTGTCCACAACAGCTGCCTCTCGGTGATTTCAGGAAAGCAAGTGAGTGTGTATATTTTTCAAGGCAAGCATAACTAAAATGTTCCAAACAGCCTGCATCAAGCTTGCATTATGTAAGTATGTGGTAAATAAATCTTAAACAATTATAAAGGCATGAATATATTTCACACCAAATTTTCTCCTGTGCATGAAGTGACTTTGTTTAAAAGTATGCATTGGTAAGCTACTTACCTGATAAACTGCAGGTTTGTTGTTTTTTTTGTTTATTTGTTTGTTTGGGGTTTTTTGGCTAAAGACAAATAAAATACGATTAACTTTTCCTCATTAATATATAAGCAGAAATGTGTTTTTATGCAATGTGAGAGACACAGAAAGTAGCAGAAGAAAATGAAACAAGAGTTCAGTGCACAAGAAAGTGCCGATGTGAAATTTGCTGAAGATAAGTTTAGGAAGAAAAGTGATCCACACATTCCATATGTTACTGGCATTATATTAGAATTTTGGTTCATTAAAAGTTTAGAAATTCTGTTAGTCACATAGGTGTTACACATTTTTGATGTAAAGATCAAAGACAATACTAACTAGATTCATGTAAGCACAAGAAAGAAAAGTATGGTAGGCTTTATTCCTTTAAAACAGAATGAAAGACCTGGAGTCGTGGCCCATGTCTGCAATCTTTGGCACTGGGGAGGCTGAGGCAGAAAGACTGTTGTAGAAGACTCAACTTTCCACAAGCAAATAGAGCTTAACTATTGTTAGTTGAATTCAGCACAACTTATCTTTCCCCAGTTAACACAGACTTGCTTGAAGCAGCTAACTCAGTTGTACTGCTTTTGGAGAAAAGATGCTGAGAGCTAAAAATCATTCATTTCAATACATACTTATTTTTTCCGCTTTTTTAAACCAGACTTTTAAAGTCCTTTTGTACATTACAATGATCTAAGAAGACAAAAGGATTTCATTGTAATGAGTAGAAGGAAAAAGATAAGTATATATGAGTAGACCCCTGTATGCTAGGTGTGATGAATTTTAGGTGGTAGATAAGGCACCCGGTAGGAGAGTGGTACAATGCTAATTTGAGTTAACACCTGAAAGAACTGAAAGCATAAGTTGGAGAGAGGTCAGGGGAAAGTGAGGTCCACCTGTATGAACTTCTAAAAGAGGAAGTCTGACTTGAACTTTGTGTTCAAGAAATAGCAAATGGATCTAGGAACATGGGTGATAGGGTGCTTTGACACTACTTTCCCCATATGACTTATGACCAAATTTGTTAGCCAAATGTTCAATTTATATTCATTTTCTAAGTGGATTTATGACCTGGAGAATTTATGACTGAGCTATACTCTTTGCTCGCTTATTTATTTATTTATTTATTTATTTGCATTATTTTTCTTTACATGCTTGTGTTACATGAATTCATTATCTCTCTAAAATTTAGATTCAATAAATTATTGAATGGTTTTTATCTTTATGCATATATATGTATGTAAATATATATATATATATATAGCTTTTTTGTACTGGGAATTGACTCAGAACCTTGCACTTACCAGGCATGTGCATGTGCTGCTGAGTTATACCTTCAGCCTCAGAAATATATACTAAACTTATGACATCAGGTATCTTAAACAAGAACATAGGTTTGTAGCAATTAAGTAATTTTGTTTCACTTATGTATTTCTGGCAATTTGGGTTTTAATATATCTCTTAACTTATTATCTCTTAATTTTTCATATGTGATAGGCTATTTTAAGTTTTTAAATACTAAAATTATTATTTAATCTATTTTTATTATTTCAATCAGCAACCACATTTCACTTTATACATGCTAAATTATTTATTAATGCTGAAGTAGCAGAATTTTCCTTTTTTGTTGTTGAATATTGAATTCAGTCTCTTATATATGCTATGCTTCTTCTTTACTATTTGAACCATAACTCTGGACTGAGTAATTTTAAAAATATTTTCATTTATTTTTTAAAATAATAATTTCTATTTTGAAATCATTTACATATAAACTAATCTATTGGATTTGCTTTATCATTGTGATTTTCTTCTTCATGAAATTTTAATATTTACATTTAATTTATATGTTACATTTTTATACATTATTTGTTCTTGTATCTTAGCATTTGAAATTTTATGAAAGCCAGCCATACAATAAAATGCTTGTATTATTCAATTTTATTTAACTTGATTCACTCATTGACACATTTTATTTACAAATCTTTCAAATTAGGTGAGACAGAGAGTGCACAATGCTTATTTTCATGAGGGTCACAGAAAAATTCATAGATCAGAAAATGATTACATTACTGTAATAATGTTACCTTGATGAAAGACAGAGAAGAGATATGTTCTGGTCATGTTGAATTGTATGTTCATGAAGATGTTAGATGTTTTCCTGTAGGAAATTTCCTGCTTATGCATAACTTGAAAATAAGAACAATCTCCTAGGGATAGATGTTGACAGAAATCATATATATATATATATATATATATATATATATATATACATATATATATATGATATAATATATTTGAAATGCTTTATATATTCTACATATATATAAACAATACAGTCCAGGAAATAAGAACTGTGCATGCAAAGACAAGAAAACTTAAATGACTTAAATATTGTAGTATGTGAAGTTAAGTACAGTAAAATGGATAGACATTTTGCAACATTTTAAGGAAATTTTACTTGCATAATAATAATAATAATGATAGACTGCTTCTAGGAAGTCTGACCATCTAAGTGTGACCATGAAAAGGAAAAACATCCAATAATGGAGTGGAAAGAATTGAATAAGCAAATTTCAAAAATTAAAGTCATAGTACTTTCTGATTGAAAGAATAAATAGCTGAATATTGAAAGCATCCTATATGCCCATCCAAAGATAAATGGATAAAGAACATGTGATTTATTCATATACACAATCACTTAGTGGATAGCCATAAAGAACTGAAAATTTGAGTCATTTGTAAGACCTTGAGACTATAATGCTAAGCAAAATCAATTAGATGCAGAACATTAGATATTCCATGGGTTGTTTTACACGAGAAACTCAAATACGAATAATTCCAAAGCAAAACAAATAGTAGAGGACCGAAATCAGGGAAAACGTCTTTGTGGGGCTGGGATAGATGAAAGAAAAGGGAAGAGGAAGTAAAAACTGTAAAGACACCATACAAATATCATCAAATTTCCCACGGTGAAGGTGTTTATCTTATATGTTGTGAACATATGCCAATGAAATGAGCAACAAGTGGAAGAGAATGCTTCCCCTCCCCCATGGGGAGAATGTCTAGAGAATTTCCAAATTGCAGAAATGAATGGGCAATAGATATGGGAGCTAGAAAAACAGAAAGGGACACATGAGAAAGGATGCGGATATGAAATGACAGACATGTATTCAACAGCTAACTGGAAACTCGCTCTCATGAGGTGCCAATATCACCTGTGTGACATTTGAAATGTTGATATGAGTAGGAAGATTTGGGTGAGGAAGAAATGTGTGGGTCTGGAAAGTACAGAATAGTGCTGCAGAAAGGAATTTAAAGTAAGCCAAGTAGCAGGGCTCACCAGTGCTGTAACCCTTCCAGACTTACCCGAAGGTTTAGTAGTCTCAAGGGATGTAGCGTGTATGACAAGCCTCTATGAAACATGGGGAAGAGGAAGCATGAAGGAAAAGCTGGGAAGGGCGAAGTGTCGACTCTACTCTTCATTAATTTGGAGAGGAAATTAAGAAGGCGCAAGGAAGGAGGGTATAGTTTAAATTATGAAGAAAATTACGATTTCAAAATGAAAAGAAATGAATTTATCATCAGTATCTGTTTGAAATGTTGACTTAAAATCAAAATGGTACCAAAAATGTAAGGTGACTCAAAAATAAAAAAATCAGTCTATGAATCAATCAACAAAAGTGTTAATGAACTTCAAAACATTACTTATGTTAGTAAGACGAAGTTAGTTTCTGGAAGATATTGAAAGTTAAAAGGAGACCTAACCAGGCCAAAGTGGTTCAGTCCTTATAAAGTATAAGAAAAAAATTTCTTCGATACTTCTCCGGAAAGGGGGTTACCTTTTCTATTTTGCAAATGGTTCAAAAGTAAAAGTCAGTGATAATCTTTAAAATTATATTCTAGCAGTTTGAAATCATTGTCTGAGTATATATAATCTAATTGTATAATCTGTAAAATTAAATGCCCAGATGTTCAATTGCTACATTATGCTAATTTTTGTTTTGGCCAAGAAACACTTTCATTTTTTTATTTTTTCTTTTTCTGTGTTTTTCTTTTCCTTCCCCCAGGATCGAACTCATGACTTCACACTGGCCAGGCAGGTACTGTATCACTGAGCTATGTTCCCAGGGCACTTCATATTTTTTATATCTGAAAACTGTCCTCAACTTTTATCAGATTACTATCAGAGAAGAAACAGACAAAAGTAATCTGACCATAGCATCTTATTTCACAGAAGAGACATTTTATGTATCCATAGCTACATTTTGTAATTTAAGTCCAATTTTCATCCTTCTTACGAGGATACAAATTGTAAATCTTTTTATTCTGTGAATATCAGAAATAAGAAATTATTGTAAGTTTTACTTTGTGAATAAGAGAATTACATTATGTGTGTGTGTGTGCGTGCGTGTGTGTGTGCACTACTGATGACTGAATATAAAAAACAAGATTCTCACAAGCCTTTCATTGTGAATGGCGAAGGTAACTGGACACTGAGGTGTTTTAGTAACTATTTTAGAAACACTTTGCAAAAAGTACAATAGAAGTTTTAGGTGGGATTCATATTATTTTTCCTGCAATATGCCAATATATTTTAGTATCATTTCTATGTGCTGGTGCCTAAAGTACTTTAAATTATATATGATGAGTCCTTTGTAACTGTATGCCAGGGACAGAATTTTCAGCAAAGTACATAGTCATATGTGTGAATTCTCTTTATGTAAAAGGTATGGCAGTTTTGTGACAGTGTGGAAATGATTACTGTTTTTGTTTTAAAATGGACGTAATAGATGTCCCCTGTGAATCTCTGTCCATGGATGCTGAACACGTTTCTATGTGTGCTCACATACACCACTGGATTTCTTCCTTTAAACTGACCTCACATCCAATGCAACTTCATGGAGATTAGAATGTTCATCGTCCGAATCCCGTCCAGCTGTGCACACAGGGGTATTTACATGTGCATTGATCTAGCTCAAACCCTGCACAACTGTGTCCTGGTCTTTCTACTATGGTAACACTTTTTCTGCTCATTTTTTTCACATGGCTCATTGGCTCCAGCACAGCAATTTAAATGACTCAGTATGGAGACAAATCCTAATTTTTATTTTTAGTTGCTGTTTGTAATTTTTAACCTGTTTTTCTTTGTTTTCAGTAAAATTTGCATTAAAACTCTGCCCTTCATCCTCAAATACCCATCTGTTCCTGCTGTTTGTTTCTAGACTTAAATAGTGAGTGACATCATTATAATTTCTATGGCAACCAACTGCACTGACATTAAAAGATGATACAGCCTTCAGATAGTATAAAAACAGCAGAAGCTTGTGAACTGTTACAAACTATGTCTTATGTTCATGGAAATGTCTTTCATTTTTTAAAAAGGAAGGGTTTTCTGTAACTCTTTCAAGGCATTCACAAGCTAGGTCCCAAAATTCTTATTAGTCCAAGAAAAACTTTTATATATCAAAGGTTCTTAAATTTTCTAGTTTGATATTTTCCCAAGTTCTACACAATCACTCCATTTTTCTAACTTTAGAATGAAGAATTGGGGGAGGTTATAACACCTTTTAAAAATGCCAATGCCATTTAGATGATGTAATATAGTATCTCTCAAGTTTACTAAAAAATTCTCTTGTGTTAAATTTTAAGGCCTCTATCACATATTCTAAATAACTACTTTTGTTATGAAATTTTGTTTTACCTTTTTTCCAAACATGAAAAAATCTAATATCTTATGAAACTAGGTTTCCATAGTTGTTTCTGATACAGGGATTGTGTTAGAATGAAGTGTCAACAAACTAAAAATAAGACCTTAGATTTAAGAGTTAGAAATGGTGAAACAGGAAGTTGGTGGTACACTTAGTATTCTTGTGGATTCACATTACTATAAAGAGCACTGTGTGTGTGTGTGTGTGTGTGTGTGTACATTCTCATGTGTACACACATCTAAGTGTATGTGAAGGAGTTGGTGTGTGTCAGGCAGAGGCAATATATTGTACACAGTGCTGCATAGTGTAAATTAGAATGCCAAAATGGTAGAACTCCTTGCACTACTGAGATCCCCACCCCAATGCCCATCTAGCCAGCTACTGTTTGTTGTGTTCAGTCTCAAATTAGCATCTTCACAATTATAAACCAATGAGAGGAATCACATATAACGTGGCCTTGTATCCCACACTCAGTTTGTACCATTCTAATGTAGAGACATTGTCTTGGTTGCTTTTCTGCTTTCTGAGACAAAAATATACAACACTAAAAGTTAAAGGAGAACAGGTTTATTCTGGCTCACCGTTTCTAGAGGTTTCAGTGCAGAGCCAGCTATCTCCAATGCAGTATGACATAGCAGAGTTGCAGTGCAGAGGAGAAACAGCGCATGCTGAATCAGGGCTGGTAGAAGGCAGCCAGCAGTGAAGTAACAGGAATCAGGCATCAAGGGAGGAAAGCGCTCTCTGTATGTCCTTTCTATTCTATCCAGGCTACTTGCCTTTAGGGTAGGTAGCGCTCACACCCAGGGTGGGTCTTCCTATTATCCCTACCCAGAACTATGCCAAACCAATCAGTGGACTAATTTAGCAATCACACATCCATAATGACAGCATCACACACCCTAAATGCAACCACCTCTGAAAACACCCACCTATGACCACATGAAAAATGAAAGAATTCATCCTCGACTCGCCCTGCCACAGGGAACTTAGCAGAAGCCCGCTTCAGGTGTAGGCTGCCTGGAACCTCCACTGTGGGCCTTCCCTGCCACCAGGAACATCAAGGAGGCCGTCCCAACACTGAAAACTGCCCTGCACTGCTTCTGCTGGGCCTGTCCTCCCACCTGGAACATCAGAAGACCTCAGCAGGCTCCAGTTACTGGGAAAAAATTTGGAACTTTTCTCCCAGGCCGTGAACCTTGGACTACGGCGGATTGACTGTATCAGTGTGGTGAGTATGCCCCTAAAATAGAAGTGTACAGGGGATAAATAGAGCCAGGAGTAAAACCACCTCCAACTAATTGTAAGACTTTGGTGAGTCTGAAAAGAGTGTGTGTGATCCCCTCCTACACATAGAAAACATCAGTTAGAGTGAAAATGACAAAATGAAAAAGCAAAATGCCGTCTCAAACATATAGTTCACCAGAAGCAAGTATAGGAGACATTAAAATAGAGGACTTCAAAAGTAACACACCTGGAATCTCTGAAAAGATAGCACATGAAATAAAAAAACAACTGCATCAGGCTGCAGAGGAAATCAAATCAGAAGTACTCTCCCTTGTAAAGATAGAAATAACAACTTTAGTAAAGGAGCTGTTGCATGCAGCTAAAGAAGAACTAGAGAAAAAGTCCATTTTGTGTGCTTTAATTTTGTAACTTGAACAACTATTTTTAAAAGAGCAATATGTAATTTATCAGCTAGTGATTTCTTACTGTTTATGTTTTTTTTTGAAATTCTGTAATATTTCTCTCCTTTTTCTGTTTTATCCTTTTAAATTAAAAAATTTAAAAAAGTACATGAGCTTGGGAAACTGATTGAAACTTTGAATGAACAATATAGAAAACAAGCAGAATTCATGAAACAAACTCAAAGAGACATCCAAGAAACAAAAAATTATATTGAAAGCATGCAAACCTGACTAAAGGAGGCTGAGGATAGGATTTTGGAACTTGAGGACAGGATCACAATTAGTGACAGGAAAGGATAGAACTTTTAAAAATAATAAAGCAGCATGAAATGACAATCCAGAAGCTTAATGATGATGCCAAGAGCAACAATATAAGAATAATGGGCATTAGTGAAGATACAGGAGTCCAGGCAAATGACATACGTAAACTATGTACAGAAATAATAGCAGAAAATTTCCCAAACATGGGGAAAGAATCTGATATACAGATAAGTGAGGCATATAGAACACCAAACAGTCACAATTAACATAAATCCACACCCAGACACATAATAATTAACATCTCAGACATATAGCATAAAAACAGAATACTAAAAGCTGTCAGAGAAAAGACACAACTCACCTACCAAGGAAAGCCCATTAGAATCACAGCAGCATTTTCAGCATAAACCCTCAAGTCAAGAAGATCTTGGAGTGAGGTATTTCAAGCCCAGAAAGAAAACAATTTCCAACCCAGAGTGAGGTACCCAACAAAACTTTCATTCAAATTTAATGGAGAAACAAGATACTTCCATGACAAAGAACAACTGAAGAAATTCACACCCACCAAGCCAACCCTAGAAAGACTATTGAAAGATATACTAGAGAGAAATAAAAATGACCACAATCCCCAGAACAACAACAGAAAAAAACCACTAGGTAAGACAAACAATTAAACAAGGGGGAAAAGCAGAAAGTAAACAACTGAAACATAACATGGCAACAGTACATAACAGTACATATCAGTGTTATTCATAAATGTAAATGGCCTCAATTCATTGATCAAAAGAAATAGGCTGACAGAATGGATCGAGAAACATGATCCCACAATATGCTGTATACAAGAAATATATCTGAGCCAAAAGGAAACTCATAGATTAAAAGTGAAAGGATGGAAAACAGTATTCCATGCAACAGGAACCCAGAAAAAAGCAGGGGTAGCTAATCTATTTGCAGACAATGTGAACTTCAAACCTTAAAGGATTAAAAGAGATAGAGAAGGTCACTACATACTTGTTAGTGGAAAACTTCAACAGGAAGAACTAACAATTATAAATATATATGCGCCAAATACAGGAGCACCCAACTATATAAGACAGATACTAATGGACATGAAAAACCAAATACACAAGAACACAATTATAACAGGAGATCTTAACAGCCTATTGTCATAAAGAGATAGATCAACTAGACAAAAAGTCAGCAAAGAAACAATAGAAATGAATCATAGTTGTGAGCAATTGGATTTAGTAGATGTTTACAGTGTGTTCCACCCAACCACATCAGAATACACAGTCTTCTTAGCTGCACAAGGAACAGTCTCCTAAGTAAACCATATATTATCCCATACAGCATTCTTAAGTAAATGCAAAGGTATTAAAATCATAGCATGCGTAATATCTGACCATAGTGCACTGAAATTAGAAATTAATGGCAAAAGAAATTGTAAAACCTGCATAAATAGATGGAAATTAAATAACAGCCTTTTGAACAATCAGTGGGCTACAGATGAAATTAAAGAAGAAATAAAGCAATACCTACAATTCAATGAAAATGCAGAAAAAACATACTGTAATCTGTGGGATGCAATGAAAGCGGTCTTAAGAGGGAAATATATAGCATTAAATTGTCACATCAAGAACATAGAATGAGCACAAATAACCTAATGCTACATCTCAAGCTACTAGAAAAAGAAGGGCAAGCTAAACCCAGAGCTCACAGAAGAGAGGAAATTGTAAAGATTAGAGCAGAAATCAGTGCAACTGAAACTAAAAAAACAATACAAAGAATTAATGAATCGAAAAGCTGGTTTTTTGAGAGAATCAACAAAATTGACAAACCCCTAGCTAACCTCATCAAGAGAAAGAAAGAAAAAACCCAATTCATGCAATGAGAACTGAAAAGGGAGAAATTACTACAGATCCCATGGAAATTCAAAAGATCATGAACACCTACTTTGAAAATCTCTACTCACACAGAATGGAAAACACAGAGGAAATGGACAGATTTCTAGAAACATATGAACTAACCAAGCTCAACCAAGAAGATATAGCAATTTTGAGCAACCAAATATCAACTATTGAAATTGAAAATGTAATTAAAAACTTACCAACAAAGAAAATCCCAGGTCCTGATGGATTAACAGCTGAATTCTACAAGAAATTTAGAGAAGATTTGATGCCAGTACTCCTTAAACTCTTCAATGAAGTTGAGAAAAATCAATCCTCCCTAAATCATTCCTGGAGGCAAGTATTACTCTGATACCAAAACCAGAGAAAGATCCAACCAAAAAAGAGAACTATAGGCCAGTCTCACTAATGAACAATGATGCAAAGATTCTCAACAAAATACTGGCAAATAGAATGCAGAAAATCATCAAGAAGATTATACATCATGACCAAGTGGTGTTCGTACCAGGAATGCAGGGATGGTTTAACATACACAAATCAATAAATGTAATACACCACATCAACAGAGCCAAAAACAAAAACCAGTGGTCATCTCAATAGATGCAGAAAAAGCTTTCAACAAAGTCCAACACATGTTCATGATAAAAACCCTTCAGAAACTCGGAATACACGACATCTACCTCAACCTTATAAAGGCCATCTATGACAAACCAACAGCCAGCATTGTACTAAATGAACAAAAACTGAAAGGTTTCACTTTAAAATCAGGAACAAGACAAGGATGTCCACTATCACCACTCCTTTTCAATATAGTTCTGGAAACACTGGCCAGGGCAATCAGACAAGAGAGAGAAATAAACGGAGTAAATATGGGACAGGAAGAAGTTAAATTATCACTATTTGCAGATGACATGATACTCTATATAGAAGACCCAAAAAACTCCATTAAAAGACTACTAGAGGTAACAAACAAGTTCAGCAGTGTAGCTGGATACAAAATGAATGCTCAAAAATCAATAGCATTCCTGTACCCAAACAAAAAACTCACTGAGAGAGAAATTATGGAAATATTGCCCTTTACAATAACATGTAAAAAAATGTAATACTTAGGAATCAACCTAACTAAAAATGTAAAAGAACTATATGCTGAAAATTATACTACGCTGAAAAAGGAGATTGAAGAGGATTTTAGAAAATGGAAGGACATTCATTGCTCTTGGTTAGGAAGAACCAATATTGTGAAAATGGCCATACTCCCAAAACTGTTATACAGATTTAACGCAATCCCAATCAAAATACCATTGACATACCTCACAAATCTAGAGAAAACACTACTAAAATTCATTTGGAAACAGATGAAACCTAGAATAGCAAAGGCAATTCTAGGCAACAAAGGCAAGGCAGGAGGCATCTCAATTCCTGACTTGAAACAGTACTATAAATCCACAGTGATACAATCAGCTTGGTACTGGCAAAGAAATAGACCTGAGGATAAATGGAACAGATTAGAAGATGCAAGCACAACTACAAAGACACTCAGCCACCTGATATTTGACAAAGGGGCTAAATATTTCCACTGGAAGAAGGATAGTCTCTTCAATAAATGGTGATGGAAAAATTGGCTCTCTACATGCCGAAGACTGAAACTAGATCCATGCATATCACCATGCACAAAACTAAAGTCTACATGGATCAAAGAACTAAATATTAAAACAGAACCACTAAATCTACTGGAAGACAAGGTAGGTAGAAGTCTTGGAGACATAGGGGGTAGGCAGAGATTTTATGAACAAAATGCAAACTGCACGGGAAACACTTCAAAGAATCAACAAATGGGATCTCATATTATTGAAAAGTTTCTGCACTTCAAAGGAAATCACCAACAGAGTGAAATGAAAACCCACAGAATGGGAAAGAATTTGAGCCAGCAACCCCTCAGAAAAAGGACTTGTGTCCAGAACATAAAAAAATTGAAAAACATCAAGCCGCCAAATTCAAAGACCCTCTCCAAAAATGGGCATCTGTATGAACACACAGTTCTCAGAGGAAGATATACAAATGGCAAATAAATACATGAAGAAATGTTTACCATCACTGGTCATTCGAGAAATGCAAATTAAAACATTGAGATTCCACCTCACTCCAGAAAGAATTGCGGCCATCAAGAAATCAACTAATAACAAATGTTGGTGAGACTGCGGGGAAAAAGGAACACTGCTCCACTCTTGGTGGGAATGTAGACAGGTGTAACCATTATGGAAATCCATATGGAGAATTCTCAGAAGAGTAGGATTGGAAGTTCCATTCAATCCAGCTATCCCCCTCCTGGGTATTTTCCCCAAAGAACTGAAAAGTTCAAATCAAGGTGATATATGTGTACCCACATTCATAGCTGCACAATTTGTGATAGCTAAGTCCTGGAAACAACCAAGATGCCCATCAACTGCAGAGTGGATGAAAAAGATGTGGCATTTTTATACAATGGAATATTACTCAGCTATAAAAAAGGATGATCTTGAGACCTTCATGCATAAATGGAGACAACTTGAGACTATCCTCATTAGAAATAAATAAGGATCAAATTTTAAATATCACATTGTGTCTCTAGTATAAAAAGTAAATAAGAACTACAAGTGTAATAAAAGCAAAACTTGTAATTGCTATTGTAAAAAAGAGAGGAAAATAAAGTGCTCTAATGAATATAACTGCATGTATGTTTGAGTGTGTACAATAGATGACCATATTGCTGAATCTTTGTTGGATCTTTGAGCAGAACTGTTTGTAGTCTGACTGTTTGAATGTTTACTATGTACCCTTTAACTTTGTGACTTGAACAACTACATCCAGGATGACAGTATGTAATTTATAAACTACTGATTTCTTAGTGGGGCTTTTTCTCATTTTCCTTTTTCTTTCTTTCTTTTAGAATTCTGTATTGTTGCTACCCTTTTTTGTTTTGCTTTTTTTTCTTCTCTTTAAATAAAATTTTAAAAATGTATAATGGCTATTGTAAAAAAAGAGGAAATAGGAAGTGCTGTAAAAGATATAGTTGCATGTATGTTTAGGTTTGAGGGATTGATACATATTTCTAGGTTCTTGTTGGATTGTTGAACAGATCTGCTTGCACTCTCACTGCTTGAGTGTCCACTTTGTGTGCTTTAATTTTGTAACTTGAAAAACTATTTCTAAAAGAACAATATGTAATTTATCAACTAGTGATTTCTTACTGTTTATCTTCTTTTCATGAAATTCTGTAATAGTTCTACCATTTTTCTGTATTTTTCTCTTTAAATAAAAATAAATTCATCTTCGATTAACAAACTATCAGAAGCAAGTAGCCTAGATACCACGCCCAGTGCCTTCACTTGCATGTTTATACTGAGCTCCAGCACTAAGGGTGGGTGACTTATGCTCTGTAGGCTGAGGAGGAACCAGATCAATCTTTGCTCACAAAAGGTTTGGCTCAGTGAGGAAAAACTCAAAGTAGGAATCAGAAAGGTACAACAGGATGCATAGATGATGCGTTGAAATGCTAAGAGGTGAGGATCATCAACAAGGGGCTCTGGAGGATGTTCACGTGCGCAGAAATAAAACAGCACGAGAGAATATTTGTAACATATATTAATCAAATACCGCGGCAGAAAAAGCAAAAGCACCCAGTAATCAAGAATATAGAGTGATGGTGCCAGGCAGCCTGTCCCATTGGTAGCACAGTGGCCTCCGCGATGGAGTAGCCAGGGTAACAAGGACGTAGGAGCGAGGAGGCGCTGGTCTGGGACTATTTAGCACAGTCGATCCAGTTCTTGCTGGCGCGGGACAGTACCCAAGCTGCCCTCGTACACCAACCCTTACTCTCTGCAAAGCACTTTCTTTGAAGAGTTCTGTCCGTCACATGCACTTTTTAAACCTTGTTATCCTATCAGGAATCCACATATGTTCGTGGCAAAATTTGGTTTTGTGGACACTCCAGGTCTTAGCACCAGTATCACAGCATTGGCTCAGCGTTTCACTTCCTGAGCGGAGGAGACCTCTTGTCTCAACAGGAGTAGAGATCCAATTAGCAGTAAACAACGGGACGCAGGACAGAGAAGACACTTGATCGAAATATGACTTAACGACTCACAGTACGGTCCAATGGGGTTGCAGTTCAGAGTTTGCGGCCTCAGTCGTGTATTTTTCCTTTAGAACGCAACTAATAATTGTTTTCAGGAACACCAGCTACTTTGCAGAAACCTCAAATAGAGTCTGAATGTGGCTGGGGCGAATTTTTTTACAAGTAGCCAATCTGAGATAGTCGTGCTTTATTGAATTAAATGGCATAAAGAGGGGAAACATAGCATATTTAGTGGTTAAACTAGAACAATGATCATTTATAGGCAATTTTCTGACATCTGAAAATCACGGGTTTTTCACAATTCATGAGTTCTCTAGAAACATAACCCCCACAAATTTCAGGGCTCCACTGCATTAACATGTAATTCCCACTGGAAAAATATTCATAGCGGTGGCATTTTGAAGGTGATTACAGGAGACAAGTTGGTCCTCCTAGGTGGGAATGGTACCTAGTTAGAGATGAATAGAACTCTTTAGACCTCTTTGTCTTTCTGTGTTTGTCACTATAGAAGATGAAATACTCAAGGTGCCACTGGGGAAATAGAGGAGAACTTTACTAGGTTGTGAAGATGACAGCACCTTGACTTCAAATAGCCCCTTTTTCTAGAGCTGTGAGTAATTTCTATCCTTACTTGCAAGTATTTTATACAGTGGCTCAAACTATGAACCTGGCGGTTCCAAAAACTGTGCCACACAGAAACTGCCAGCTTGACAAGTCATTAGTGTGGCCTCTAAGGGTGGAGCTTGTATTGCTATTAAAATCTTTGAGGATTCACTGTCTATCTTGATCAACTCCTACATGTACTTTGTGCCAGCTAGTAAGTAAAGGTAAAAGTAGGAATGGCTTTGCTTACCGTCACATATAGTTATCTGCTCAGGGAATTTGCATTTCCCATAACAATTCTGTAAGTTAGTGACATTTTTTGTGAAAGAGAAATGAGTCCATCGTGGAATGCAAAAATATCCTGATAATGTGAGGCGAGGGCTACTATACGGTTAATACTATACGGTTAAGTGTGAATCCTTGAGCTAAGAAACCAGGTCCCAAAGAAAGGAGTTATTTTCTTGTCTTGTGTAGTTGACAGCCATTACCACCAGGGTGAGCTACTGCTGTTAAAATTTGGGAGACCATGGCTCTTGTGAGCCTTTAGAGCATCCCTCGTCTGCCTTAGTCTAAGTTGCACAGCGAATGGCTCATTGTAGTTTTTGTGATCTGGAGTGGGAATGGCACTGTGGGACATAGGCCAGCGTTTTTGATGTGTTGTCCAGGTTAAGAACAGCTGCAAGGGGCTGGGGATGTAGCTCAGCGGCATAAGAGTTTGCCTTGCAAACATGTGGTCGTGAGTTGGATCCCCAGTACTGATGAAGAAAAAAATTTTTTTTTTAATTTTAAAAGAAGAACAGCTGCTAATCTGAAAATTAGACTGTGTAGCTGAGTAGCCGAGAAAGTATGTTGGTGGGATCCTTTCTAGGTGCGATAATAAGGTGGGTACTTGGAAGATATAATTTATCCCAATAAACTTTTTGTATAGTTTTTCCAGGAAAGGTGACCTACCAGAATCTTTTGAGGCTTTAAAAAAATTTTTTTTAATTCTTAGAAATACGGGGATCTGAATCAATGAAGGTATAGGCCAAGTAGAATCTTTACTATGTCAGTTAGATCCATAATTAATGATTCAAACATTCATTTCCTCTGCTGAGTGTGCAGCAAGCTGACAGCTCACAACTAACTTGTTCTCTGAGACTTTCCACCTCTGTAGAAAACATAGATCCTCCTCTGGTGGATCCAAAACCCAGTGACTCACTCATACCATGACATAAGAAAATACTCCCCACACTGCAGGCAAAATGACTCTGAAGGCCGGGACTCTCTTCTCCTCACTTCCCTTAACATTAACAGAGAGCATTGCGCAATTGGATTCCTGACTGCATTCTTTCCTCTAAGCAATCTTTCTTTCACTCCCTTCCCAAGATGATTCCAACGGCATTCCCTGCAGAACTGAGCAAACCTCCTACGTGGAAACTAGACAGCACCATCTGATAAAAAATCTCTCTCAAGGTAAAGGTGTTAGAGGCATGTGGTACTGTGAATTGTGTTTTCTTTTACTAGAAGGAAGTAAACACACTCTTGGCTAAATTAAAGAGCTACATTTTTATTAATATATAGTTCTGTATTACAATGACATTCACTTTTTAATATATGTGTGTGTGTGTGTGTGTGTGTGTGTGTGTGTGTGTATATATGTATATATGAGAGAGTGACAAATGTTCTTTAGGATTTTTATACTGGATGAAGATCTGAGTTATGTGACCTTCAAAAACATCTTCAGTCTGAATTAGCCATTTACACTTCAAATATATAATACAAATATGAACGCTTTACATACACATGCATATGTGTGATAGATATACCATAAATTCATATATCTTCTCTTTTGTTAAATTAAAAATAAGAAATCATCCTAGAGGCCAAAAATATGTTTTCTTTTTTTGCAACATTAAATTTAACTCTTTATGAAAAAATTTAGTTTGGAATATGGATAACTTAACGAAAAAAAAATTATGATTAAAAGTAAATGTATGTTTTAGCTCCCTAAAAAGTAGTTTGAGTTCAGAATTAAATGATAAGCACATGTGTTTTTGGAATAATCTTTCATTATTCTTTTAAATGGAGATTTACATTTCTTTTTATCCCTGTCCTCTCAGATTGGTGCTACCATCAGCACTTTTCCTTCCTGGGAGAGCCAGGCTGCTATAAATGTGGTTAACTGCTTCACTAAGAAAATAAATTAAACTTTGAAGATGGTAATTTAAACTTCAGTTTACTTGATAGGGAGAAGTAATGAAAGGAAGTGAATCAGGGCTTTGCAGCCATGTGACCTGTTTGCTGACTCAAATCCATTTTGCTTTTCATGTTCCTTCCAACTAGATAGTAGTTTTCACAGTGCAATATACTTATGATGGAGAAAGGTACAATGCGTATGTCCAAATATATCCCTACTCATAAAAATTCTGTTAATTTTTCCCATGAAGCCACTATTTGTTATGCAAAATTCATTATTTCATCATTTAGTTGCAAATTAGTCAATAAGAATAATGTACATGTTATTATTATATTGCATTTAATAAAACAATTTTATCTTTTACTTTGTAATGTTTTGTTTTTGCATATTTTATGATTATTATAAAGCTTTGAGAGAAACAAAGGACAGCTAGTGATCTTCTACAGAACATATAATCACTATCAAATTCCTAATAGTGGTTTTAGCAGGAATAGACATAGGCATTTCAAATTTCATATCAAATCTCAAGTGTCCCTGAATGGCAAAAAAGAATCTTGAAAGGGAACAAAGAAGAAGAACCCTCATTTCTTTATTTCAAATCATAGTATAAAGTTACAGTAATCAAAATATTGTGACAGTAGCACAAAGACAGATCAACAAATCCATGAAATAGACTAGAAAACTCAGAAATTACATTGAATAAATATTAATAACTTTCAACAGAAGTACCATTGAAAATATAAAGGGCAGTCTCAAAAAAACATTACCAGGAAAAGTAGATATCTACATGCAAAAGATAAACTAGAACACATCTAAAAACAGGACCCAAATTCACTCAAAATAGATCATAGAGGTAAATGTAAGACCTTAGCTATGAATGTCTTGAAAGAAAATGGAAAAATCTTTAGAACACCGTATTTAGCGATGATTACTTTTGACATGGCACCAAAAATGTGTAAGCTGGGTACAGAGGCTCATGTGTTTAGTAATCTGAGCTGTTTGAGATGAGTCAACTGTACGTTTGAGGCCAGCTTGGGCAACAGAAAGAGACTGTCTCAAAACACACAAGAAGAAGAACTAAGGATGGAGCCCTTTGTAAAGGTTAATAAACCTTACAGCAAAAATCAGGTTCAAACTATGAATGCATATTTTTAAAAGTTAGGCTTATTTTGTTTTTAAAATACACCAATGTATCTTATTTTTAAAATAAAACTTATTTGGCTTAAATTACTTAAATAAATCCCAATAACCACCAAATTGAAAAAAAAAATGACTTTGTAATTGTGAATCTGGAATGAAGAATGTATGAATTTTGCAGATTTGGAAATTGATAGACAACTGCTTGGAACCATCAATCAGAGAGAAAGGAAAAAATGTAGCATTGAGATGTCCTTGAAATACAGATGCTTGCTTCATTCTTTTTGCCATTTTAGTCATACATGTATAAGCTTTTCCATTAATTACCAGGTAGATGATAAATTTATTCCAAAGTTCAATACATTTCACAATTAAGAGTCTACTGTGTGTAATATATTTCTTTTGCACAGTTAAGAGCATTCCTAATGAGCTGTTAATGAGCTGTCAATTTCTAATATATGCTAAAGAGCCAAAGTAGTCACCAAGGAATTCCAGAAACAGAAATATGTTTTATCTCCAAAACATGATCAAATGAATCATTCCAAAATTCATAATTACTCTTAAGTTATACTGACTTTTGAGTCATTTCTAAAATATCAGTAATTATACAACCAATTTATGATCTTATTATGTCACTATAGACATTGTCAGTAGATCTAAAACATTATCATTTTATTGTTATATATAATTTACTAAGGAACAACTCTGTGTCACACCATATATTTTAATGTACCATTGTGCTAATGAATTCCCTAAGGTTTCTTGTTGTTTTAATAATCATGAGAATTACAGAAGGACGCGTGATAGTATGGCAGCACTGAGAAGGGATAAACAAGTCAGACTTACAGAGTTTTATTTTAGGCTCCATAGAAAAATCGTTTGAAGCAAGTTGAGTAGAATCTTTTGTTCTAATTCAGTCTTTCAAATAAATACATTTGAGAAGAAAAATAAATTACTCCACATTTTTCGGTAAGGTATGCAACCATGCATTCCTCCACAGGTAGGCTGAGTTCTATCATTTGCACAGCAGGAAGACTCTTCATGATACAGTTTCACTTATGTAAAAGAAGAAAGAGAGAGCAAAGAAGGAAAGGTGAGCTTTCCTTGAGGGAGAGATCGTCCTTCACACTCTCTGCCCATTCACCATCCCTTACGGGTCCCAAATCACTGCTGTGAATTTCCCTCTCAGAACTATTTCCATTGTGTCCCATAGGTTCAGGTATGTTGTATCTGCATTTTTATTTGATTGCATATTGTTTAATTTATTCATTAACTTCACTGATGACTCATTAGTTGTTCAGGAGGGCACACAAGAAGTACCTCAATAATCAAAAACCGGATTTTCATCTTACTGAAAAGTTGAAAAGAAAGCCCATAAAATGAGACAAAATTTTAGCCAACTGCCCCTCAAAGGACTTCTATCTAGAACTTAGGAAGATTTGAAAAAAAAAAAAAATCAGGTGTCCAAGAATTCAAAGACCCAGAAAAAATGGCATCTGAGATGACTCTTCTCAGTTGAAGAAATAGGAATGGCAAATAAATATGTGAAAAATTTTCATCAACATGGCTCATTCAAGAAATGCAAAATAAAACGACACTGAATTTCCATCTCACAGCAGAAAGAATGGCTATCATCAAAAAAAAAAAATCATCCAATAATAAATGCTGGCAGGGCTGTGAAGAAAAAGGAACTCTCCTCCATTGTTGGTGGGAGTGTAGACTGGTGCAACCACTGTGGAAATCAGTGTGGAGATTCTTCAAAAAAATAGGATTAGAGGTTCTATTTAACCCAAGTATTCCCCTTCTGAGTATTTTCCCAGAAGAATTAAAAACATCATACCACAGAGATATATTTGCACCCATGTTTGTAGCAACACAATTTATAATAGTTAAATCTTTGAAACAACCCAAATTCTCATCAATCAAGGAATGGATAAAAAGATATATTTTTATACAACGTGTATTATTTTACATAATGGAGTGTATTTTTATATGATGTGTGTGTTTTTATACAATGGCATATACTCAGCTATAAAGAAGGACAAGCTGGAAGGTTTTATGGGCAAATGCATACAACCTGAAATCACAGTTTCAACTGAAATATATCAGACTCACATGTGCAGACATCATTTTGTTTTCCTAGTATAAGAAATTGAAAATGTAAATAGACACTGTGAAATAGATACAAGATATACAATAGATACTGTGAAATAGATGTACAATACAAAGTATTAGCGAATTGAACAGTTGGTTCTTTGAAAGAATAAATAAGGTTGATTAATCCTTAACCAATCTTACCTCCCTCCTTTTCTAATACTTAAAGAAATTTGGGTGAAAGAAGAGACCTGAAGAAGAGACAGGAAGTGTTCTCCATGCACACTGCATTTGGGACACTTGAGCCCTAGCTATAGTGCACCACCAGAATTACAGGAAGAAAATTTGAATTGGACATGAAGTTAAAAGTTTAAGTTAAATAGAATTAACCTATTAGTATCATGACTCACAGAATTCTCAGTTTGTTTACTAATGTAACAGTACAATATGTACAAATGACATTTATATGAATTCTATTAAATTATAATTTTATTAGTCATATAATTTATACCAAAAACTTTCATTTGTTACACTGTTTTAAAAATGTATTGTCATAAAATGAACAAATTTCATTCCATGGTAATCTAGTTTCACAACATAGAATGTATCCTAGGTATATTATTAAAACATGCAGGCATGTAAGAAATATAAAGCCTTTAATATATTCCATTATGTAGATGAAGTATTGGATTTGTTCAGCTGTACAGCTACTTGGTTTTGGATTATCAAGAGTATCTTCAGATTTATGTAGGAATATTAGGGTAGAAAATAGGGAAATATTTTACTATATAATTTTTTACTTTTATTGATTCAATCATAAGTAGTTTTCATGCAATAAAGATAAATTTTATCTTCATCTTTTAAAAATTAAGAAATTGGATCTTATATGAGAAAACTGGAGAAATTCTCTGACTTTTAGGGATATTACTTCTTATCAGACATTTAATCAGCTTTGGTGGTACACAGGTGTAATCTTAGCACTGGGGAGGCAAAGAAGGAGGATCACAAGTTTGAGCCCAATCTAGGCACTTCAGTGTTTTAGTAAAACTGTGTCTCAAAATTTAAAAGGAAAAGGGCTAAAGATAAACCTCACTGCAAAAGACCTGGTTTTAATCCCCAGCACACACACACACACACACACACACACACATACTTTCTCTCTCTCTCAAGGAAAACACATACATAGGTGTTTAATAAACTTATTGAAGTCAATTTATTGAATCATTAGATGGGAATTATTGAAGACACCAAAAAATCTGTACCCTTGATTCCAAGATTGTGTAACTTATATTCAATGTTATTAATTACCTTAAAATACAAGAGAGTTACTGCAATATTGTATACTTTCATATAGTTTCTTGTGACACTATTCTTTCATTTCTAATGAAAATATAGATAGAAACTTATAAAAGATATTTGTCTGACTTTGCAACCATGAAAATGTTTTTCTTATATTACATTATAAAATTTAAGCGATTTTCAGTATTAATTCAATATTATCTAAGAGATAGTATTAATTTTCATTTGTGCTCTTGCAAGAAATTTCTTGAAACACTGCAATTACAGCACTGAAGGAAGCTTAGTCACAAATGTAAAAATGAAAAAGGACTTTTGAGACAATCACTCCAGTTCATAATTCCTGTGCAAGTAATGCCATTGTAGTGACAATGAGACAGCATGGACTCTAGGCAGTTCTAAGTTCACTTCGAATACATCAGACGTTCAGATGAAACACCATGAACTCTTTAATGCACATTGAAAATCTAGATGGAATACAGCGAAATGCTTCATATGCATACTTTGGCTCTATAGCAGCCAAGAGAATTCCCACACGCTAGGAATGAATAAAGAAACCTTGCCATGGCAGAGGCCACAAAACTCTACTGAAATGGGGCATTTTCCTTAGACAACGTTTTGGTTACTAGACAAGTTCAGGGATGCTGAACCCAAATTCTCCTTTCTAATTTAAAACTGAACTCCAAGGAGGAGAAAACGGTTTCACATAAGAGAATCTAGATGAACTTCTGCTCTTGGCCAACAGAGATGTCAATTCAGTGCTCACCCAGGACGGAGGGGAATTGAGTCAAACTTGGGGCTGGCAGACAGGACAAACAAGAGCTGTTGTTATTGATATGGTTCTACATCTGCATGAACTGGGTCATAGAGGTGACTGAAGTAAGAAGGTGACAAAGTAGGTGACCCAGAGAACCGAGAATTTCATAGGAAAGAGCTTGCGGAAGACTATTCCACAGCGCATGTTACACACTGGGAAGGAAACAAACTGCCTCGGAGCGAATCAGCAGATGCAACAAACATTGGATTTGACACCCAAGAAATAAGTGTTAAAATACGTCTATCTGTGTATAAAAAGTGTAAATATATTAAGACAAAAATGATAAATGGGGAAAAATCACACGGATTTTAAAAGAAGCAGAAAGTCTTAAGAAAAAGCCAACAACTGAGATAAAAATGAAACTTTGGAAGAATTATGTAAAGACCTGAACAGTAGAAACTACACAAAGATGTATAAGGTCTAACTTGCTGCCATCAAAAAGGTAATTAATTTATGATTTTTAGAATCCAAAATGATTCTTCAGTGTAAAATAATAAGGTTCATACATACTTTTACATACCTGACACATATTAGTGAGAAATAATGACAGCAGTTATTACATTGTAGGTTTTTTTGGATTTTTTTTTTTTTTTTTTTTTGGTACTAGGCACTGGACCTATCAGTTACAACCTCTTCCTTTCTTTTAAATCATTCTTCTTAATTAAGTCCCTAAGTTGTCCTGCCTATTCAGATTTCTGACCCTCCTGCATCAGTCTCTAAACTTATTGGTTATATTAATGTACCATTTACATGGCTACACTTTTAGCATCATAATGTTTAGCAAAACATAAAAGGCTAATAATGAAAGATGGAATGAGAAAGTCCTGTGTTCAGGTGTAACAAATTCTATTAAGAAACAATTACAAAGGGTATCCAGATGCTATTTGAAGTGATTACAGATACGACTTTTTTCAGAAAGAATGATCCTAAACGGGCACTAGTTTAAACACGTTAGTTTCTGGAGATTAATTACTCCAGAACATCAAGATAAAAGGAAAAACTAATGGTATAAGGTACATAAATGTTAAATAAAAATGAATGACAGTTAGAATTGAAAACATTTAATGCCCTAGGACAGTGCAGTATTTTAATTGTTAAACTAAATTATATTAAACTCACACATTGTATTTTAAATTTTAATCTTTTTCACATTTATAAAAGTATTTTAACTTTTATTGAACTAGGTCATTATTTGTAATTTTCACTTCTCAAAAAAAGTCAAATTTGGTTGTTTTATTGTTCATATTTCATAATGCCTTTATCAGAGGTGCTTGTGAATCTGTTTCTGCTGTTTATTGTATTTATTGGTTTTTTCTCATGTTATCTTATCTTTCCAGATGACTGCTTTTCTTTTATTTTGAACTAGCATCATGTGGGAAAAATTATACTTAGAAAAATAACCTAAACTCCAGATTTATCTTTTTTCCCAGATGGTTTTCATTTGTTGTCAATCAGGTGCTTAGTGGCACAGAAATTAGGGATCATCCTGATAGGGCAACTTTGTCTGCTTTGCCTGAGCTAAGCCTATTTTATGACAGCTTTACTGGCATGACATCTAATTCAACCATTTTCACAAGCTTTTGTTTTTAATAGATAAATATGAATGACTGTTGCATTAAAACATGTCAAGATGGATTATAAAAACTACTGCTTTCCTGGCCCCTAACACAGGAAGTTTTAAAAATATATGCCTTAGGCAGATTCTTTTCAAAGCAAGGCTTCTAAAATGAGAATGATCTGCTCACCTTCTTACACATAAGAAGCTGTTTGGTATGGTTCAAATTACCTGTGCCTTACAAGAACAGATCCAAGATAGCTTCACAAGAGATAGGTAAGGATTTTATGCTAACTCCATCCCATATTATGGAGCAAAATATGCAGGACTAACAAGGTGCTTTACAGTATGTGCGGACACTGATCAGGATTTGGGCCTGGGATGGTGGAAAAGAGCTCTAGTGTGTGAAGCAGAAATGTGTGAGACGAAGAGGAAGGAAAGAGGAATGGAGCCTGCTTCCAGCTCAGCCAGCTGTTCCACCCATTTATTCTGGGGCTGTCTCTGCCGCTGTTGTTTGTTTAACATCTATAAGAAAGTTACACAGGGCACTGAAGCCCAGTCAACTGAGGTTTCACCCTCGTTTGCCCTCAGTGTAGTACACAATGCTACAGTGTGATACGGAAACCCTACAAAAATACATTTTCCCTCTTTAATGAGGTTTGCAGTGTCCAGCGGTCTGTAGAAATACATCTGGTGGGATGTAAAGAAAAATGTCACATTTTGGATAGTCTAACTTTATTGTGAATTCTCATGATCTGTTTAGTTGGTGTCTGGAGAGGTGGCTGGTAGGGCCCTGTAGACTAAAGACAAGATCTTCTGTGACTTGGCAACTTTCGTCAAGACCCAGAGAATCAATGGAAGCGCTGCCATGACGTACAGAAGATGTAAAATGAGATATTATCAAATGAAGGCTCCCTAGCATTGGACAGGACAAAGAAGGAAGTGTGCTCTCAGCAAAGTAACAGTTCTTAGTTATGGCCTCAAATGCATGCACAAAGATAATAATTTTATTAATAATAAATAACCAACTTGGAAATATGCTGCATACAAAAATACCCAAAATATCCTGCATACAAAAATTACTGTATATATAAAAATAGTAGATACTGATTTTGTATATATATATATATATATATATATATATATGCAAAAAGATAGAGATCAGTTAATATACACACCCAGATCACTTTTAATCATATAGGGAGATAGTCCTGAATTTTAAGGAAAAACATGCCACAACAATATCAGAGGCAGTGTGATATCATTTTTACCAGGTATTTAATCATAGTATCATCAGGGATGAATAAAAATAATAAAACCTTTCAAATATAAGTTTGGTTCACTATTTCACCCTAGTTTTCTTTTCCAGAGAACAAGCTTCTTTGTGTGTGATATTTTTTTTTAAAGAGAGACTATTTCTTGTCTCACATTGCGCACATTATATTTGCTCTTTCCACCCACTGCAATCTGGTTTTCATTTTTCCATTCCACTGAAATACTCTAGTAAGTTTGCAAAAATGATCTTCGTGGAGCTGCATCCGAGGGTCTTTTAGCAGGCCCCCGCACCCTGCAATTGCTGCCCTTTCCCTTCTCTCCACCCACTGTGTTCTGTGCCTCAGGTTCTCCTCAGTGGGCTCCACACTGTACTGAATTGGTGCTTTTGTACTCACCGTCATGACCATCCTGGTTTTGTCATTTGTTTGTTTCTCTCTGCAGCATGATCCTCCAGTGTTGGTGACTATCATTCTTTAATCCTCTTTGCTCTCTGTGTTTTACCATTCCTCTACCTAGAATTTCATGCACTCGGTGATTCTGAAATGCATTTCCACTAAGCTGTCTTTTGAAGGAAATCTGACTTAGTCTATTCACATCATTATCTTTCTCACCTTCTGTATTTCCAGTCTTGGCTAATGACACCTTCCTTCTCCGACTGGTAAATCAGAATCCAGAGACATGGCGCTCCATCTTCCCAATAACGCCGCAAACCTCTGGGATTTTACTTCAGTAATTTTCCCCATTGGTGAAATCCTTCCCATGCCTGTTTCTCCTTGCTCACACTGCAGCTGCCCATATTATCCCATTGAGCTGCCCACTGAAACTGTCTCCTTTCTCACCTTTCTGAAATTAATACAGCCATCACCGATGGAAGGACACTCCAAATACTAACCTGACTTCGATTTTCTTGCTTTTAATCTGTAAATGCATTCTAATACTAATTTGTTTTATTGAGAGGGCTCAACATTTCTCCAGAAGTGGTGTGTTTCTGTGATTGTCTGTCTTTCCAGATTTAATTTCATGGTGTTATATTAAAACTTCTTGGAGTTTTTACTGTACAGAACTATTTTTCACCTTGCACAGCTTCTATATTCTAAAACTTCTCATATTTTACTCTTTTCTTTCTTTACTTTGAAACATTAGTGGTTCTTTTCCTATGACATAGGTATCTACTTTTTCCTACTACTTTTTTATGTATTATTTATGTTGCTCTTTGAGGGTCTAGTATCTCCTTATGATATTTAAGACATCTTAACTTTGCAGGGAAGTGTCCCTGAATTCTACATTAAAAACCATTTTAGACACCACCCTCAAATGCATTACTTCGGTTCAGCTGATTTCTACTGGTGAATTTTTTCTTCCTCTTATATTTTTAATGTTACTTTTTATAAAATCAAACATGGATTCAATTTTATATTCATATTTTCCTTTTCCTTTTGACACTTACACTGGAAATTCAATCCTATTTGTGACGAGATGACTGGAGCACTCCAGAAATTGTAAGATATAATACTTTTCAGTTAGATGAGGTGGCACATTCCTGAAATGGTGACCCTTCATGAGGAAGAAGCAGGATAGTTGCGATTCAAACCTTGTCAGTGCAGCTTAGTGATTTAATGAGATCCAGTCTCAAAAGATTAAAATTTAAAAAAGGTAGAAGACATAGCTCTGTGGAAAGGCCCGGATATGTACCTCACCTCCTTGCTTAACAAATACAACTACAGACATGCAAACATACAAACCCAGGAAAAAGGTTATTTCTTGCTATTTATTGGGCTCTTGAACGAAGAGAATTATGTCATATTATACTCAGTGAAAATAAAACAAACTCATAATTTTCTGAAGATGCAAGACATGATTAAGCATTGTCTTGGTTACTTTTCTCTTATTACCGGGGGGAAAAAATCTGACCCTCAAACTTAGGGAAGGAAAGCTTTATTTAGCTTACAGATTTTAGAGGTTTCAGTCATTGCTTATCTGGCTTTAAAGCAGGTGTGGCTAAGGGGCAACAGTTCATGGCAGGGACAAACAGAGGGAAAAGCACAAAAAGAGGAGCACCCCTCTTTCCCTGCCCTCTATTGTATGGTGGTTACTTGCCCCTGGGTGGGTGTAACACTCACACTGCCAATCCCAGCGCTAGACAATGAACCGATCACAATCTCGAGACTCACCTGCCTTTGAAAGGCCTGCTTCCCACACTATATGAGGTTTGGGGGGCATCCAAAAACAAACCATAACAAGTATTCTGTAAGGGACTTTGTTTCCTTAGTCATCAAGGTTTCATCTTTGAAGCTCATGCATAGTCTAACCATCCCAGTCTGTGTGAACAGACAAGCAGGAAAATAGTTTTTAAGCCTGAATTTTATAGAAAATACCAAATTTCCTTGGACAGGGCTAAACATATTCTAAAATAAAATTATCCAATTTTATTATTTGTTATTTGTATTTGTACATATTTGCTGTACATAATGTTCACTTTTCTTGTAGGGAGTTGGTACATGTACATAACACATCTTAGACACATCTTTATTTTTGTTCCCTATTCCTCCTGTCACTTTCTTTTCCTTTAACTAACACTTTTTTTACATAAGCACAAGACTAAAAGCATCTATAATCTAACAGTTCAGAGTTAGGCTGCTGAATTTAGCCAAACAAAATTTTCACAAAACGTCTAAAATGTCTGGACACGTTTAAAAACATATCAATGGCCCTTGCACGCCATGATAAAAACGACTCAAAATTCTTTTCTGTGCTGTACGTTTATTTACAAGTGGCAACTTTACTATTGTTCATTTCTCCCGTCATCTAGATAAGGGATGTAGATGAGTCATCAAAGCTTTCTCGCTTTCTGGAAGCCCTCAATCCAGAACATACCCTCCTTATCACACTCACCCCAACTCACCCAAAACAGCCTCCAAGTCTGCAACTTCCTCTCTCTGCCTCCCTCACGTTGTGACACGCCAAGCTTTCCTGTAATGTAGTACCCTGGATGGAGAAAGAATAAAGTTCATTTTGTTAAATTACAAGTGTAGGACTGAATATATGAATGTGCGTGTGTGTGTGTGCGTGTGTGTGTGTGTATTCAAGAAGAAGAACTATATAGTATTACCTTATATGCCTGATCCAGATTTGCTTTAAGAATGAATACATTTTAGCTATTTAAATGTGCAGCAAGCATTATGACTGAGAAGAATCATTCTAGATATCATGGTTATTTTGTATTAGACCCTTCTAGATTATTACTATTTTTGAAATTTTCTTAGGTGAAGGTAATGTATGGGAAGCTTTGAGAAACTCAAGTAAGACATTGGTTAAAGTGTGGTTTTTTGTGTGTTTTTTGTTGTGTTTCTTACAGCATTTGCATTCCACTTCTGCATGTCCCATGGTATGCTGCACTGAGATCCAAGTTCTCACTCTTAGGCCTCTTCACAAAGAGCAGAAAGTCTTTAAAACCGTGAAACTGCTGAAGTGTTTTACAGGAGTCTTTACATACTGCGGTTCTGTCAAATGGATTATATACAAGGCTTCATTTCCCTTCAATTTTTTTTTTTTGGAATCATTAAGATAAACTTTAACATTTACATCATTTTCTCTTCCTCTTAATCCATCTGTCTTCCCAATGTCAGGTGCATTATTTCTGATTCCCTCAGCATTCTCTGGACCCTATAGTCACAGTAGGGGCAATTTTACCCCAATTTGTGCAAAGAGTAATTTCCTGAAAGTATTTCTTTTCCTGTTTGGCCTCATTTAACACTCCTATGTTCAGGCTTTAAAAATTTCCCAGTCCCAGCAACTCAAAGGCTTTTCTGCTTAATGAGCTGGTTCCTGATGAATTGTACTCTGTGGATGTTCTTCAGTTTACAATTATTCGATGTATTAAGAGCAACTTGCAGAATTTTGGCTTCTAAAAACCCATATAATTTGAGAGAAAAAAGAAAACTAATTGCCTTATTATTACCTTATTACCTTAAAAATATACTCTATTTTTGTTTTTCTTTCTCTAACCAATCCTAAGTTGTGAATATTTTACCATATTTTCACTAATAATTAAAATATGCAAATATATTTGATAATTATACCATCATGAAATTTTAAAAGTTGAACAAATTTATACAAAGAATTAGCTCTTCAACTGAACTATTGGTTATTCAGCTAATCATACCAGGATAATACTAATATTTTCACAGATAAGTGATATGTCATATTTATATATCTAGCAAATTTGTTTTTAAGCATCATGTGTTTGCAGGATCACATTAAACTAAACATGTTTTGAAGTTAAAAATCAAGAATATATATAGCTTTTTTAAATATAACAAATTATTTTTCACCTGCTATGAATTAAATATTCTCATAGACAATTAAGACAGAGATTAGTAAATCCAATAATAGTTTGATTGGCTTTATCAACCATAGAATATAAGGAAATCTAATGGAAGTTCCTTCATGGACAGTGAGCAGTCAACTTACTATAATTTTCTATTTTAAACATACTTCAAAGTTCCAGCATAAAGAAAAAGCATTACTAGTTTTTGTAAAGAAAACACAAATAAAAATTCTGGTACAGTACAATGGAAAATTGGTATACTCTCTAAATTAAGAAATGTACAGATAAAAATGCTCTTAAAATATGTTAATAATGACACTGAAATTATTTCTAAAGAAAAGAGTTAAAATTAGCAATAAGATTTCAAGTATACAAAGTTAATTTTAAACTTCAATATTTAGTTTTGAAGTAATCTAAAGTGTAAGAAGATTTCTAGTTGTTAATATTCTATTTTATTGATATTCAATTTTAATGAAACAAATAAATATTCAACAACAATGAGACTAGTTTGAAACGGTCTGTAAAGACAGTTGTGAAAATATTTTAGCCAAACTATATACATGGGTCAATATGAAAAGTATATATATATATTTGATTGACCTAGCCAAATTTGTCTTGAATTAATCAAGTATTAATAACAAAATCATGTGACCTCAGAAAATAGTTATATGTAGAGAAAATTATTTAAATGAAATTTTCACTTATCTTTACCTTAATACACAATGTTAACGAAAATGCTGGCAATTTTAAAGTGATTGGTGAAATAATAAAAATGCCCTAGAAAATATTATTCAATGAGTTATGTCACATTTGACTGAGTAATAAACTACATAAATGAAGATCAAGAACACTTTGTTGAAGAGACTGGAAATGTAGTTAAGAATACTTGCCTAGCTACTTTATAGGTTTAACAGCTAATTGTAGATTGTTTTTTGTTTTAATATGCATGAAATGATTTTTAAATAAATATTATTTCATGAAAATGTATAGCAGGAGTAATGTCAAATAAATGTGTTGGTCAGTGACACATTTTAAATTTGTAGGGGTCTGAGACACAATGATTGGATCACAGTGAAGACTGATGCTCCTAGAAAGAGTAGACTTTCTTAGCAGTTTCTCTTTATAATATTTTTTCTTACACATCTGATCATCTTAATGTACTGCATCCTGGCAGTATAAGCAGTACACTGGGCAAAATCAGAGAAAACTATTTTGAACATTTATTTCCAATCCAAATGGAGCTTTGACTCATGTTGGTCATAAATTTCAATATTCTTCTCTTTCAGGCAGCTGTAATTGCAAAGTGGAGCTGCTTTCACCTAACAGTAGGAGAGATGATACCACCTTCCTTCTGTGGACATTCTAGCTGAACACAGGAAACCACTTTCAACCAGATCCTGTGAATAATAAATGAAAAAAACCACATGATCAATCATCAAAAACCAAGTTAAAAGAAAAAAGTGAGCTAAAATGACTTGGCAAAGATCTATTTTAAATTTCTTCATGACCCCCATGGACATTGACACATAACTAAAAAACTAAGTCTCCCAAAACCTTGAGGAATATTCAAGTTCTCAGGAGAATAGAGAAAAGAGATATCAACAGATATCCCGGAACTCTGACAGATGGAACCAGGAAGATGGAAAGACCAAGCCCAGCCAGGACAACTTTGTGAGTTAGTGATACTGTCTACAAACAAAACAAACAGCAAGTTGCTGGTGTGACTCAGTGTCAAGGACCTAAGTTGAGGAAAAGAAGCAAAGCAAGATATAATATACTGTAGGGAGCAGCATGATAGCTTCATGGCTGCCGCTCCATCTCTCCCTCCTGTGGGCGTCCAGTGCGTC
>PVLA01006053.1:98063-132310 GCA_004027455.1 Hydrochoerus hydrochaeris | reverse complement strand
GTACACCTCTATTTTAGGGGTATACTCACCACACTGATACAGTCAATCCGGTGTAGTCCAAAGTTCACCACCTGGGAGCAATATTCCAAATTTTTTCACACTAACTGAAACCTGCTGAGATCTTCTGATGTTCCAGGTGGGAGGATGGGCCCAGCTGAAGCAGTCCAGGGCAGTTTTCAGTCTTGGGTGGCCCTCCTCGATGTTCCCGGTGGCAGGGCGGGCCCACAGTGGAGGTTCCGGGCAGCTTACCCCTGATGCAGGCTTCCGCTGAGATCCTGGTGGCGGGGGGGGGGGGGTTGGTTCCGGGCAGCTCCAAATTTATTTTTTAATTAATTAATTTTTTTATCTGATGTTGCTCATTGGTACAGTTGAGATCTCCATAATGATCATAGTCATCACAGGGTATTTGTACCTCTATATGATATATTCTGATTTCTCTTTTTCCCCGACTCCCTCCCCTTCCACCCTTCCACCCCTTTCCCCTCCCTATTTACAAAGCTTTGTTTCCATTTTAACCTTTTTTATTTTATTTTTAAAATAGATATTGTGAGATAAGAAGACATTGTCCCCAAGGAAGGAAAGGAATGTCAGATTTTACAGTGGTTATACTAGAGGTTTTTCTTTTAATAAAGAATGCCTTATTAAATATCTTTGAGTGTGAATTTCTGTAAGAAGAGCACATAAATAAAACACTGAAAATCTTACAGATATTTGTAGAGTGAATTGCTTGACCTATGAAAATTTGAAATTAGTAAATAGTTGCATATATGATTGAAGGGATACAAAGGGTAATATGATAATTACTGCTTTATTCCTACATTCATCCCTTTTTTAAACCTAATAATCATATTTGGTCAGGTGGACATTTGCATCTTTGATTCAAGAAAGAAAAATCCAGCCAAAAGCAATTATTTCTTAATTTTTCTTTTTTGTTTCTTCTTTTTGTTTTTTCATGGTACTGGAGATTGAGCTCCAGACACTGCATACTCTATGAAAGTGTTCTGGCACTGAGCTACATCCCCACGCCTCTTTATTTTTCATTTAGAGGCAGAGTTTTGCTAATGTGCCCATTTGGTCTCAGATCTGAGACCCTCCTGCCTCAACCTACTGAGTCACCAAAATTATAGATGTGTACCACCACAACCAGCTAATTCTTAAATTCTGAAGCCAAGTGTTTTCTGTTACCAAAGTGAAATAAACACAATAAATAGGAAATCATTTGGCAGTTCAAATAAAAATTACATTGTAGATAGTTTTAGAGTGTAATGTGGAAATAAAATGCAATTGGGTCCTGGACTGTTATAAATGTTTTTATTAGCTTCTTAGTGCTTGTCAGTTATAACCTTGAGATAGCTGAGGAACCAAAGAGTATGTCTGCTCTTTTCAGAACATCGGTTTTGCATCTTCTGGAAAGTCTGTTTTGCTGACCTCTATTCAGACCCCATGGTGTGGGTCGCAGAGTTGCTAGGACCGGGCTGATTTGATTTGAATGTGAAGACCAATAAGTTCTTTTTATCAACTGCTGGCACTTTAGTCAAAGAGCACCTGGTGCAGCTCAAAGAAAAACTGCTAAACTGAAATTAATGTTTGTGTTTCTCTTCCAAGCAAGTAATTTCATTACCAAAATTAGATTTCGTGGAGGGGTAATTGACACAATATGGTAATGTAGAGACTTGTCATTAAAAATTAAGCATACAGGGAAACAACGTGAGCTCAACTTCCGCAGTCTCTTGAAACAGAGCATCTGAAGGGAGAAACTCTCCCCAGGCAATTTCAATAGTAGGATATAGATCACTTGGGGAGCTACCGTTAGTTAGTGTGCCCTGGGTCTCTGCGTTTGGCAGAGAAAAGAAGAATGAAGATTCTTTTTCTCTCATGGCAAAAATATGGTCGTTTGGGGAATGTATAATTTTGTTTAAAATATTGAAATTTTTTTTATATAAGCAGTAACAAGTTTAACTTTACCTTGTCTACCAGTAAGTGAAGACTTTTGCTAGGTTCCTTGAAGATTCAGTAGACCCTGCATTGTAGGAAGCAGTTATGACTGTTTCTTTGTAACCTCTGAAATTTTTCTCATAGTAAGAATTCTCTCTTTTCATGCGGAGCTCTTAAATATGGTAAAAAGAAATGTGCCAAAAGAGTTGAATAAGATCCTAAGAGTTTCCAAGAAGAAAAGTTATGCTTTAATATCCCCTGCCTGTATCTCTTCCTTCTAATTTTGAAGCCTTGTTTCTATGCACTTTCTGTCTTTCTGGCAAAAAACTTCCTGTTTCTAAAGAGTTGCCCTATTGTTCGTCTTAACTGGTTCATTTTGTCCCAATATCCTTTCTCACTGCATTTCTGACTTTCTTGTTCTGCACCTGTTTTCATGCTGCCTTTACCGTGTTTTTCTCTGGTTTTATTCTTCACCTTACGTTTCCGTATTTCCCTCCCAATATTGGCTCTAGGTGTGGTACAGTTTATAAGCATGTTTATCTTCCGGACTTTCTGTCAGTCTAGGGCTTGTCAGCAAACAAGTCAGAGCAATAAATGTTTAGAAAAAGTAAGAGAATGATAAATGCGAAGAAAAAGGACAGGTTCACCAAATTACACAACTCCAAGAATTTCAAAAGAATGTGCTCTGTAAAATTAGGAAGGTCTCTGAGTCCACCTCAATCGTCTCAAAATAGGAAACAGTCTTGTGAGATGAGAACCTCGGATTCAAATGAATTCAAATTTTCCTTACTTGGTGGATCAGAGCTATTTAGAGTTTCTATTACCTTTCTTGTGCCCTCCTGCCTCAAATAGAAAGCATTTTTTCTGAAGCTGTGGAATGTGAAATGCTTACCACAAGTGTTAATTTTGCTTCTGCTTTTGGGATACTGTTAGAAGCCAAGATGCTGATTTGAGCACAACATATATTTAGTGATATTCAGCATCATAAATTTGATATTGAAATTTTCTAATTTTTAGTTTTTTCATGTTTTTAGTAGTGTGTGTTTGTAGTACATAATGTTGACATTCCTTGTGGTGAGTTGGTTCGTATACATAGTGCATCTTTGTTTGTTTGTTTGTTTTTGGTACCAGGGATCAAATGCACAGCCTTGTGCTTGCTAGGCAGGCGTTTAGGCCACTGAGCTAAATCCCAGGCCCATATACATAGTGCATCTTAACTCTTCTCATTCCCTTCTCCCCATCTCTTGAACCCCTTTATATCTGAGAAAGGTCTAACACCCTTTTTCAATTATCCATCTTTTATTTTTCTCTTTACTTATAATTTGGGTTTCTCATATAAGAGATATTGAATTTTATGTGAGCAGCTATTACCAAACTTTTGACCTCTACTCTTGCTGAAAAAATCCATTCACAAAACATTAAGCCTTAAAAATTAACTTTCATCTGGAAGTATTTAAGACATGATGATATAATTAACTTTCACGTCATTGAAGGTTTTTATTGTTGCTATCAATTAAATTGATATTAAGAACGCAAAACATCCCACTTGATGATGCCAGGTTCCTCCTTCAGAACCCATAACTGTTAATGGGGTCATAGTTCTCTGAAATCCATTTTTGGTGACTGTCCCTGTTTTTCCAAGTGTGCCAGTAGGTTTTTACTACTTGGAAGGCAGAGCCTTCCTATGTGGGAATCAGGCAGTTTTTCAGAAAAAAAAAAATCTGAAGAAACAATTTCTGGATATTAAGGAAAACCTTGCTTTTAATAGAGTGTTTCTCTGACACAATTAAGCAAGATTCTTTGTCTTTCCCATAGCTACAAATTTCAGTTATCCAATTCTATTCTGGTAGGGAAAAATACATTTTTTATTAGACCTATACAAGTAATTAAGTAGTCATGGAGCACAAAATAATACAGTTATAAAGTCATTTCTATATTTTTGGGTGTTTGTAAAAGTGGCACGAATGGACTGAGAGTGAAGTTAATTGATTCTTTTGTGGTTAATCTTAAGCAGTCTACTCCCATGGACTCATCTGTTTCTAGGTCAAAACAATCCTGGAGATCTTGACTCTGTCTTCTGAGTCATCCAACATGATTATCTTGGAGGCTTGAACCAGTTTATTACCAGTAAGTAGCAGCAGCCAAGTGTAGGTGACATAGTCCTTTGAAGCTGCTCTTCTGATGTTTTTTCAAGAGTACTTGATTTTTTAATTTTTATTCATAGAGACTTTGAACACATGTAAACACAAAGCAAAATCTTTTGTGTAATTACTTTATTATGGTGAACAAAATACTAGAATTGAAGAGAATGATCTGACCTGGTGAGTAATAGTAAATTTCACAAATTATCATCTTGGTAGAATAAATGCATTAACACATTTCCAGAGTTTAATTTCATGCCTTTAGGTATGAACACTTTGGATGTTACCAAACTTAACTTGTTGTAATAGATTAAGTGAACATTATCTGTTTACATATCTCCTTCCCTTGTGTACATTTACATTTCTAAGGAAAGTGAATACAAACTACCTAACCCAGACTCATTTGTGGTTTGAAGTATGGTAACTGATGGTGTCATGGTTTGTTTGTGGCCCCCAAGCCTCATGCAGTTATGGACTCGTCCAAATGTAGCCTTAGTGATTGGTTCATTGTCTAGTACTTGAATTGGTGGTGTGAGTGCTACACCTGCCTACAGGTGGAGCCACACTATGATGTAAGGGCAGGAAGAAGCTCTCTCTCTCTCTCTCTCTCTCTCTCTCTCTCTCTCTCTCTCTCTCTCTTGCCAGGTTCTGCTTTGCTATTTGCAACTGCCATGAACTGCGGCATGCCATCTTGCCTTGGAGCCAACTGAGTATGAACTGAAACCTCCAAGAACTGTAAGAAATAAACCTTTCTTTCCCTAACTTTGGGCATCAGGTATTTTTTCTCAGCAACGAGTAAAAAGTAACTAAGACAGATGGCTGCTATACAGTGTAGTAAACAAGAACATAAACATTTGAAGCTTAAGCTTTCCAAATGATTATTAATGAATTCAAATTAATATTAATTCATAACCTTAAAATTAGCTAAATATCTATAAATTACAATTTAAGCTGGCATGCAAAATTTATGCTTGTATCATTAAATGCATTTATCTCCTTTGATGGATGCATTACTTATTATATCTAATTTAGTTAAACACTATTTATTTTTGCAATTTTTAAGTAGTGTTTGTTTAACTAGTATGCCAAAGTCATAGTAAAAGTTTAGAGATTTCAAAACAGACTAGGTTTTAAAAATCTAAAATTTACGTAAGAGTAGAATATTTTGCTCATGTTAATTTTACATGGCAATAAAACCATGGAAGAGATATAAGACTGTTTTTAAACTTAAGTTATTAAATCATTCTAATTTTTTCAGAATTGAGGGAGAGAACTACATTTTTTCTCATATCAAAAATTATACTTTTAAGTTGCTTAAGTAATGTTCACATATCTTACAACCTGATAACCAAGAACATTAATTAGGAGTCAAAGCTTTTTGAAAATAATTTAATCTCTTTATTTTGATATATTATTATAAAATTATAACTCACATACTATTTTAAGAAATGCAGAGATATTCTGCGCTTCCCTACATAACAACAATCTGCAAAGATACAATCACGAATCTTATTTATCTCTATTTTACTTGTGTGTGCAGTTTGCTGCTTGAAATTTTGTCACATGTGTGAGTTTGCGTATCCAACTATCATCAAAATAAAAACCTGATGTCACCAGCACAGGAATTACTAGTAGTGTCCTTCTGGAGTCATGTCTCCTCTATTTTTTGCCACCTGTGCCCCAATTCTAATGCTAGGTAATGTCATCTTACTGAAATATTAATATTAATATATATTTAAAGAACTAATAAAAATGGAATAATAATAAATTACAATCATAATAAAATGGAATGTAACCTTTCAGGATTGTCTTTTTTCACACAGCATAATTTCCTAGAGATCCATTCAAGTGCTGTGTGGATAAATAGTCCAAATCTTATTGCTGAGTAGAACTACATGGTATAGATGTATAAGTTTATTTAACCAATAGCCTGTTGAATGATACCTGAGTTGGTTACAATTTTTAACTATTATAAGTAAAACTTCTATCCTCTTTGGTGTATTTTTTTCTTTTTTTTGCAAAAACACAATTTTTCTTTTCTCTGATATAAATGTATAAGCATTTATTATAGGATAGCATGCAAAACTGCCAAACAAATTTTAAAAGCACTGTGGTTTGACTGTGTTGGACTCCCATGTACAGGATAAGAGTAGCCCAGTGTGTCAGCATCTTCACAAGAACTTAGCATTGTTAGTTTGATCATCTTGCTATATATATGTGATATTTGGGGATTTAATTTTCACTTGTCTAGCGACTAAGGAAGATGCACTTTTTTTGTGTGTATCTGTCATCTGTGTAGTCTTGTTGGTGAAATGTTTGTTCATGTCTTTTGTACATTTTTGAATTGGACATATTTTTACCGTGCAAGTTAACAAATCTTTCTGATACAGTTAGCTGAAGTCATCACCATTCTTTATATCCCCGTGTCCTCAGAATAACCTTCTTTATGTACATTAGGCTGTTTGTCTTTCAGTAGTTCTTGCTTGTGTGTTGGCAGTGTCACTGTGTCTGTAATGCTATCTGCTACTAATTGGCTTTTGACTCTTTGTGCTGTGACAAGTGGCCAGAAATGATGTTACATGTTTTTGTTCAAAGGACATTCTTTTATGACCACATCCTCCTTCACTGGGGAGCAAAAAAATTAACTTACAGATTTTTCTACAATTCTCCATATTCTGTAATTCTCTTTTGTATTTTAAAAATTCCTTTTTTTGTGCATCAAACACTATGATAACAATATTATCTACTTGATGAAGTGCTTGTCTTGACAATCTACCAAAATGATTTAAACATTTCTGAATTTCTCAGATTTATATCATCACAACATAGCCTTCAAACCTCTTGTATTTATTACATTTATTTCCTCCTACTTCTCACTCTGTTTCTCAAATGTGTAGAAACAATTCTGTTCTCATTTTATTCCTTATGGCTCAGGAAGACTTAGAATTTGCCATCCTTGCTCTAGTTATTTTAACAGCTTTTCTGTCACCTGACTTCAAAAACATACTGCTCTGTTGAAAGGAAATTAAAACATGTTAGCTTTCGGAACTGAGTAGATTCATTTTTAAAGTGAAAGATGAAAGCGAATGCTTTTTATACTTCTATTTGTTTTGTTTGGTTGTTCTTCTAGCTATGTTTGCAAATAATCCCTTGGACCTTTTGTAGTTGAAACTTTCTGAATTTTCAATGTTTACTTTATGTTTCAGAAAACTGTACTATTTTAATGAATTATAAATAATATTCTTCCAAAACTTTTTTTGTGGTAGACTATATCCACATTCCTGTTTAAATATAGATATATACCTATCAGTATTTTAGGTTGACACAATATTGCATCTGCTGATTTTTCTAACAAAATAAATAATCTGAATTTATATAAATATTTAAAAATGAGAGTACTTTTTATGCCTTCAGTACAGTTGAACCTGCAAAATTTTAACCACTTCATGTTTCTCCAAACTTAATATTTTTTCCATGTTATTTTTAAGATTGTTTGTTCTCCCTGACATGAATGTCTTTAAAACAGAACATTACTGATTTTCTCCCTTGTTTGTTTAATAACTTTAATAACTAACTAGAATTTATTCCTCCTCAGTATAAGAATTTTAGCTCAAATTAGCACACCATCTCCATAAAGCTTTCTCTCACCTTCCCTTTCACCCTAGCTCCTGTTAGTCTACCTAGGTAGAATGCATCCTTTTCAGTCTTTTCAAGATTGGCCAGAATTAAGATCAAGAATGAGTATGACTTCCTATCAAGCCTTTTTGATGATGCTTTTTCAAATGTCAAATTTATCAGACAGTCATCTGACTCATCTATTCATCCTTCCCTTTCTCCAGCAGCACAGCATTTATTCATAGAGTTTATACTGTATGTTAGACCTTGTGGTAGACTTGAGGTACAAGAATATATACCAGATATGGGTGGAAATATGAATGATGTGTTTTAAGGGAGTTAAAAGAAGCACCACTTAGGTGGAGACCTGGAGCATTTGAAAGCTGGACATGTAGAAGTTATAAAGGGCATATCTGAGACAGAGCTAACAAGTCATAGAAAGTCATAGACAAAGATGAGTGGAAGCAAATTCCATTTGGAATCAACATATTCGGCATTCCTAGAGGTTGAAGTGTAATGTGGGAAGTGGGGGAAATAAGGCTGGTTCATGGTTTCAGTGGGTTCAGTCTATGGTCGGTAGGCTTCAAGGCAGAGATGGTATGGTGGAATGGCTTGGTGGAGGAAAACTGCTCAATTCCTGTGAGCCAGGAAGGAAGAGAGAGAGAGAGAAAGGGAAGGAATGGGGGAGAAGGGAGGAGAGCAGAACAGAGGAGAGGAGAGGAGAGGAGATGCTGCTAGAGACAATCCACTCTTCCAAATCACAGCCCTAGTGCCTGCCTTCAGCAGCCCCACTTCTCCACAGCACATACAGCCACAGAACTCACCAATGGGTTAATCCACTGCTGTTTGCAGCACTTGCACAATCCAATCATTTATTAAAAGTCCCATGTCTGAGCACATGAGACTTTGGGAAGTTTTAGTGCAAAACCATAATGTACAAGCTGATTTTTAAAAGTTTACTATGCAGCACTGAAGGGAAAGTGCTTCAAAAATGGCTTTCACGTGGGTCTAGAATGTTCAGGAAAGATCTGTACCCTTAGTTTAATGTTAAACTTGTAAGGAGTTTAGTACCCCTTCTCTTTATTCATGCACTCTTAATTTTCTGTAAAGAAAATGTCAACTAGCATATCAGAAACTCCATGACTGTTATTTATTTGTTACATAGCTGCCATATTCTTCCTGCAATGCAATCTCTATTTATCTCTTGCCAACGTAACCTCGGAATTTATTTCTACTTTGTTTTTGTATTAGTAATTGTTTTGCAACAAATCTTAAAATGTACAGCCTATGGTAAAAATTCACAAGAGTACTGAAACATATATTTTATTGAAATTAGCATCCAAAGTGTACTGAGTTATATTCGGAAAAATCTCCATTAGAAAACTCAGAGGCCTTTTCCCCAATGTCTCTTTTTGTCTTCAAGACAATCCTTTCTATGAAGGTCTCATGACAGTTCCCAACTCCCTGTGCTGTGCAATGGTATTTGTTTTCTTTTAAAAAAATGCCAGAAGACAAGATGGCCAATCAGTGAGCAACAAAATACAGAGCCTCCCAGGAAAAACAACTCATATGCCAGAATAAAACAGCCTGGAGAGACCCAGACAGAGGGAGATGGATCCTCTTGACACAGGAAGAAATTTAAAAGTTAAACAGCTTGTCAAATACGTCAGGAATACAACTGAAACAGCTAGAAATTACAGGACACAGCATTTTCCTTTGCAGCAACCCACCAAGTTTGCAACGACCTGACTCCGCAGTGGCCAGCAGAGCCGCCCAAACTCGTTCCTGCTGCCACTCATGGGAAACACAGCAGCGCTGAAGTCGGGGGTTGGTGAGCCCAATGGAGAGCAGAGCCAGCAAAGGGACCTTCATTAATCCACGGTCAGTGCTGGGAATGAGACCCCCTGCCACGGGAAGGGTGCGACCAAATGGGCAACATGTTGGAATCAAGCAGGAGGAGCCTGAACGGGGAGTGACAGTGACTTCAGTTGGTTCCTCCCTCCTCAAAGCAAATTCATGGGATTTGCTTGGACTGGGCTGCACCCCTGGTGGGGACCCAATGAGCCGTCCCAAATCGATTCCCTGCACCTAGCAAGCACTGGGGGAAGGCCTCTGCAGTTTGGTTGGCCTGGTGGGGAGGGGCAGGCATAGGCAGCTGCTGCTTACACCTCAGTGACAAGAGCAGTCAAGAGAGGGCAGAATTCCTTCACCAGCATGCTTCAGAGGAAACATGGCCAACAGGGAAGGGGGCTGGGACCTGCACTGTAACCTGTGTGGAAGCCAGGGCCATGACAGGAGAGAGAGACAGGAGGAGGCCCCAAGCCCAGAACCCTGAGAGCCCTGATCCAGGAGAAGGAAAAACAAGGGAGACTGAGGGCGGTGGGCATGCAACAGCAGACATGGTTTCAATGGACATTAAGAGATATCTTCGGGACATTGCAGACAAGCTCAAAACTGAAATATTAAATCAGGTAAAGCAGGATATGAGTAGAGTAATAAAAGAAATGCTCTAAGAAAGCATCTCTCAGGAAGATACAGATGGAAGAAGGGAGGAACACAAAAAAAGGAGAGAAACATTCGATAAAGAATATAAAGAAAATATAGAGTACATGAAGCAGATTCAAAGAGACTACCAGGAAATTAAAAACTCCATTGAAAGCTGGCAAAACGCCTTAAAAGAAACTAAGTATAGACTATCAAAACTTGAAGACAAGTTTGCAATGTGTGATCATGAAAGGAAAGATCTCTTAAAAATAACAAGAAAACAGGCAGTAACAATACAAAGGCTAGAAGATGACAAGAGAATCTACAATTTAAGAATAAGAAATGTGGACAAAGAAGCAGGAATACATACAGGCAAATTACAAAGTCTATTCACGGAAATAATTAAGGAAAACTTTCCAAGCATGGGAAAAGAAAATGACATTTGGTTGTGAGGCATACAGAACTCCAGCCACCTACAACCAAAACAGATCTACACCCAGACAGATAATAATCAAGATACCAGAAATTCAATATAAAAACAGAATATTAAAAGCCGTCAGAGAAAAGAAACAGATTACCTAAAAAGGTAAGCCCATCAGGATCGTGGCTGACTTCTCAACACAGACCATCAGATCAAGAAGAGCTTGGAGTGAAATATTCCAAGCCCTGAAAGAAAATAACTTGCAGCCAAGATTGATGTACCCTGCAAAACTGTCACTAGAAATTAATGGAGAAACAAGATGCTTCCATGACAAAGAGGAAATGGGGGAGTTTGTGACCACCAATCCAACCCTACAGAGAATACTGAAGGACATTCTAGAGAGTGAAAAAAAGGAGGGCCGGGGTTTTGGGAACAGTGGTGGTGGGGCCTCAATGAGTGTGGCAGGCAGTAGAATGAAGGAGAAAAGTAGACAAACAGGCAGAAGAATAGCATAGCAGAGAAGAGGCGGAGAAGGATTACTGGAATCTCTAACATAGATGGCCTTGATGCGCTATATTGTTAATAGTGCACCAGGATTTAAAACCCACATTACTCACACTGCTCTGCTTAGATGTATTATATTCTGTTCCAGTCATTCTACCTGTACTAGATTTGAGGGCACAGACAGTAATCCCGAAAATAACAGGATATAGTACGGTAATCATCCTTAATTTCCTATTAACTTAATCTACAGCTCTGTAAAACCTACACTGTTTTACCATGACTGATTGTAATCGAATCTGGTTTGTTGGATCGCTGTTTTGTATTGATAGATTTTGCTCAGGGCTGTTGTGACTGATGGTGTTGGGTCTGAGAGTATAGGCAACTACACTTAAGATGACAAGATCCACTAGAATATCCACTATGGTTTGATTGTTACCTGCCTTTGAAGTTTTATGCTGTCTAAAATGTTTTATTTTTACTGATGTTGTTGTGTACTGCTATATTCAATTATACTGCTATATTCATTTATGCCTGATGATATAGGCAATTCTGTTGAAGATAATAAGAAACACAGTAATCATTGTAGATCACCTTGTACTGTGGTTTTATATGACTTTTTGGTTTCATGTTTTTATAAGAATTTGTTTTGTTTTGTCTTGCTAAGTTTTGTTTTTCCCTCTACTACAGAAAGAATGGAAATACATGTAGAGACTCATGTATGCATAGCTGTTTACACTCTCACTGTTTGACTATCTGCTTTGTATGCTTTAATTTTGTAACTTGAACAACTATTTCTAGGAGGGCAATGTGTAATTTATCAACTAGTGATTTCTTATTGTTTATCTTCTTTCTGAAATTCTGTTTTATCTCTACCCTTTACATGCTTTTTTTTCTCTTTAAATAAAAAAATAAAAAATTCCAAAAAATAATCTGGTGTAAGACTTAATCTAGATTTTGTGTCATAAAGATCTACCAGAATCTCTTCTCAGAGTCTCTTTTTCCCTGAAAGGAGCCTTTTAGTTAGCTACTAAGACTCAATTTTCTCGATCATATTATATGAGTTAGTGTTTTATGTATTTATTTTTATTAAGTCTATGTTTGTAGTGTATAATGCTTAAATTCCTTTTGGAGAGTGAGCACATGTAGATCATCTAGTGTTGTGTTTTTTCATGTTCTTTTCATGTTTCTCTAGGAATTTGCATTGTTGACTTGTTTTGATTTGTTTCTCCCTCTAATACAGAAAGGCTAGGTGTATGTGTAGAGACTTATACATGAGTAGAACTTCTAAGTAGTTTACGAGAATGGATTATAGTTATTATAAAGAAAAAAAAAGGAAAAGAGTATTCTAGGGGATATGACTGCATGTATGTTTGTGTGGAATTAATAACCATGTTGCTAAAGTTTTAGTTGGATGGATGAGCAAAGCTGACTGCAGTCTTACTGTTTGGATGTCCACTTTGTGGGTTTTTACTTTTGTAACTTGAACAACTGCATCTAAGAGGAAAGTATGTAATTATCAACTAGTGATTTCTTACTGGTTACTATTTTTATTTTTTGTTATGTTTTGTTTTTGAGATTTTGCATTGTTTCTATCCTCTTTATGTTTCAAAATTTTTTCTTTAAATAAAAAAATTTTTTAAAAAAGAGAGTGAACACATGTACATAACACATCTTAATTCCCTTTTTTATCTCCTCTCCCTTCCTTCCCACTCTACCCATATCTTGTTCCCCTTTCTTTTCTTGGTACATGTTTGCAATGCATAATATGTACACTCCTTTGTGTGGAATTGTTTGTCAGTTATAGTTTCAGAGGCAGTGGTATAAGATAGCCTCCCACCACGGTGTTGTAAAACAATAGACATTTGATTATGCATTTCCTGGTTTGTGTAGAAGCACTGGCACTCCTCCATGACTGAGGCTTCAGCTAGAAATGCTCAAAATGCAGGTGCTGGGAATGGTATCAGCTAGGTTTCTCCTTCCACATAGCTGGTTTCTCGGAAAGGCAGATGGAAGGACTGGGCTCCCGTGGAACTATCACCCAGAATACTACATGCAGCCGATACTGGCTTGAGCTTTTCAATCTGTGCAGCTGATTCTCAGCAGGAAGTGTCAGAGGGAGTAATCCCAGGGTGAGCAGTGTAGGAGACCAAAGCACAGCTTCTTGTGCCCTACGTGTAGAAACCATCTAGATCCCTTCCTCTGTGATCCACATAACCCACTGGTTATTTTGATCAATAATCCATTTCTGAATGCAGTTGTTGTATGTAGAAGAATGACTTATTTAGGATGGTTTCCCATGTATTTAGGAGGCCAAGGGCACACAGCCTATCATGGGAAAAGAAGACAGACCAGTGCAATGAGTGACATTTAGCAAAACTCTTACTTTCAACATTTTTCTGAGTTTTTTTTTTTGTGTGTGAGGATGATTATCTTGATGGACAAAAAGAATTGAATAATAATTTCAAACCTAAGAAATAATTTTATTAACAATTGTTATAGATCAAAAGATTCTTTTTTGATAGAAATAAGGTATACTCACTGTAGAAAATTTGCAAAATATGAAGGCCGAAATAAAGTTTGTCATGTTATCCCATTTCATGGGAAACCACTCTTAATATTTCAATGCATTTTCTTAGACCTACTATGCATATGCATGATTTTTTTATAAAAATATTTAATGTATAATGTAGTGAAGGTTATGGTGAATTGTCACTGAGTAATTTAGCTCACTTCCTGGCAGCCTGCTTTACTGCTCTGCAGAGGTTAAAGAGCTTTAACACATTTTCTAGACCTTATTGTAGCTAAAATTTGGAACATAAACTGGTTTGTGCATTTAGATGCTTCTCGTGAATTCTGTAAGGCTGTGGTGGTACCTTTTTCCTTGAGCGGTTGCTTCTGTTGCTTGTGACCACGCTGTCGTGATTTTAGTGCAGTGGGATTCCAGCACTGATGCTAGCTAGCTCCACGGGGGTCCTGACGCAGGTCAATGGCAGCAGAAGCTTTCCTATCTTTGGATGTCAATGGTTCTAGAGAATGTCTCTCAATTCTTTAATGTCATAATTATGCTGAGAAGTTTGGTCATTGTATTAACAAAAGTAACACCATCTTGGTAAAAAGTAAACCTTGAGATTTTATTACTTATACTGCGTTTCACTTCCTTGTGGAGGTTCAGTGGTTGGCAGACACGTTTGTTCCATTCGGTGGCTCTGCCCCTCCCCCAGACCTCAGCATCCTCTGGGTTGGTCTGGGTGGAATACAAAGGGAGAGAAAACCCCACACTGCTTAAAATCCCCGATTCAAAAGTGATACATATCACTTCAAATCATATCTCCTGATGAAACCTATTTGCATGGTGTTTCCTTCATGCAAGGAGGTGGGAAAAGTGGCCATATCTGGTAATTATCTCCTAGTGACAAAGCTATCTTAAGGAAGGAGCATGAGGTTTGCACCTGTGAGTGTTCTAGGCTGTGTGACAGATTGTAGAAGGAACTCAATGTCTTAAAAAGGAACAGGTCTCTTAAAGTGAAAAGAGGAAATCACAAAGAGTCAAAAAACATATAATCACATGAGTGAACTTGGTCACATTTGGTTTATACATTCACTTGTAGTTTTAGAGAATGAAATTCATGCCATATTGTTGCAGAAAGATGATAAGATAATGTAAATTTACACGTATATATGCATAAATGCCTTTTGAGTCCTAAGTGGTAACTTTTTGCCTCAAGGGGGTAGCTGGGTGGCTAGGGAAACAGGTAGAGAAATTTGTTTGCCTTGTATGCATTTTTGTGCCCTTTGAATTGCTGAGTTTATACTGGGTATAAACTTCTCCCAAAATAAAGAAAACAATAAAATGAATCCTTTATGATTACTTAGGGCATTTTTTACACTGACAAGACATAGATTCTAGTCCATGTAATGAAACTCAGTAGAAGAAATATTCTAAACACATAATGAGGGCCTACACTGGGTCAGATAGTTATACGTGCAAATATCGAAAAGCCTAAGACATGGATGTATACATAAATCCTATCATGATAACTTTTATAATGAAGATAAAAACATGATTTCACTCTCCATCTCTAGCAGAAGGAAATATGCTTATATCATCCATGACCCAATAAACCAACATCATAGTTTAAGTGGAACTCTTTGACTTCTATATATAGCAAACACATGCATGGAACAGACTTGTTCTAATTATTTAGCTGAGGAAATTTCTCATCAGCATCCAACTGGATTTGCATATCTCACGTATCTATATATCCCACGTATTTATGGTTATGGTTTATAGCTAGGTACCCTCACAGAGCCTCGTGTGCTCATAGGTGGGACTTCTGGGGAGCTGGTTGCATGATGGGACATGATACTTATCAATGGTTTAGTCCACTGATGAGTTCATGGCTCTCATGTTGAGAGGTGAGGCCTCACCACTGTGGGCGTGGCCTGGAAGGGCTTATCTCCGCCTTCCCTTCCTCCCAGCATCCTCTCCGCTTCCTGACTGCCATGGCATGAGTGAATCCATCCTCTCTTGAGCCAGCTGACTGGGAACTGAAATCTCTACCAACTGTGAGCCAAAATAAACCTCTCCTCTTTTAATTTATTGTGTCAGGTATTGGGTCATAGTAAAGAGTAAACTAAGACACTTCTATATCATTGTGATTTTATCCCTTATAATAAATGTCTTTTTATCTTTCTCCTGTTCTTGTATAAAGATACATATCCCATTGTTTCTATCTGTCTGTCTGTCTGTCTATGACTCTGTCACGGATGCAGAAAAGACCCATTATTTGCCATGTGCAAGGTGGAGACCCAGGAAAACAAGTGTGTAAATTCCTGCCCACATCTCAAAGCCTGGGAATGAGGAATACCAGTAGGCTAAGCTTCAGGCTTCAGTTTAGGGTGAGGGAGAACGATGCTTCACTTCAAACAAGGATTCAGACAGAGAGAATGAAAGGGAGAGCAGAGTGAGACAAAGACTCCCTGTCTTTTTGTTGATTTTATTCTCTCGAGGATTGAAGTCCACCCACATTAGACAGAAATGTACTTTATTCATTCTACCAATTCAAAGCCCAGGTTTTCTTGGACATATTTTCACAGATTTATCCCAAAAATAATGTTTAGACAAATTTCTAGGCATCTTTGGATCCAAGCAAGTTGACGCATTACATTAATCACCAGTTGTCAGTGCTGTTTGCCTCTCTTAAGAGAAACTCACCTCTTTACAACATATCATGTACTACTAACACCTAGCTATGCTCAGCTTTGTATCTCCTTGTGACTGTGTAGAAGCCAGATCCTGAGAGTCAACACAGTTCAGTGAGCACAGGTTGCTAGACTTTAACTGCTGTTTTCAGAGGTTACAAATGTGTGAGCTTGGGTATGTTATGTAAACTTATTTTAAAGAGTAAAATCTTGAAACAGTTCTTCTGTTGGTTGTTTTGGTTTGAATTTCTAAAAACAGTTTTTCATTTATTGTATGTGTGGGGCACACACTAAACACACCCCCCGTGGGGATGTTGGTATAGACACATGTAGTGTGTCAACCCTTATCTCCCTTCTGTTCCTCCAATTCCAAGATCTCCTTCTTGCCCTTCCAAAGAACCAACTCTTTGATCTTTGATTTATTGATTGTTTTATTGGTGTTTAGTTTTGATTTCATTAATTTCTGCTCTGAACTTTTAATTTCTTTTCCTCTATTAGTTTCAGATTTTTTTTTTTGGTACCAGCACTAGAACTCAGGACTGCGCCATTGCAAGGCAGGTACTTGTGCTGCTGAGCTAAATGCCTGGCCCTAATTTCAGATTTTTTTAAAGAATAAAAACAATGATAGAGAAGTTCAAAACAAAATATTAGGAGACTAACAATGGTTAATGTATTGTGTATTGTTATCTTTGAACTTGCTGTTCAGATTATAAGATGCAGGCATGAAAAAATGATCAAATAATCAAACAATGAAAGTGCAGAGCATTCTTTTTTTTGTCTTTTTTTTTGAGACAGGGTCTCACTATGTGGTTCAGACTGGCCTTGGGCTCACTTTGTAGCCCAGGCTGGTCTCAAACTTGCAACAATCTGCCTGCCTCAGCCTCCTGAGGGCTGGGAGTACACCACCATGCATTCTTTTTGATGAACTAATAGATAATAATAGCACAGTTATTTGTCTCGTTATATACAATGGAGTAGTACTCAGCTACAAAGGATAAACCTGAGGCTTTTCTAGGAAAATGGATGCAACTTGAGAAGATACTCCTAAGTGAAATAATTCAGACTTTCATGTGTAAATAGTGTACTGTTTCACCAGTGTAAGAAACTGAAAGAGTAAATAACATCTAAAATGTATAATAGCTATTTTTAAAGTAAAAGGGGAAGCCACTGTTCAAAAGGAAGAACAACTGGGATAGTGGAAAAGAGAACTGTTTTTTAACCTTGATTTTCTCACTTAGAAACTTAAAGTACCTAATTGATGGTGTTGGCATGAAGACCAGATGAGACAGTTCACACAAAGCTTAGAGCAAAGAGACTGGAACAGAGCAAATATCCAGTAAACACTGGCTGTTGTCACTGTCTTTACTGTGTATGATACTTAGGTCTCTCGGTCCCATATCTCTCCTGATACGATTGAACTAGGAATATATATATATATATATATATATATATATATATATATATATACAGGATTAATATAAAATATTTCATTTTGATAGCAAAATGAGAAAACACAAGATGAACAAAAGATAAAAATAAAGACAGAGTAATGAAAAAGCTTATTTATAGGGTATTTGCATAGTGGGCTTCAATAAAGGTGGATAATACCCGCAGGGAACAGTCTGAGAAAACAACTTAGATAAAGGAGAAGCAGTTTTTGAAAATTCAAAAGCTACAGTCAGTCATAACCTGGTTCAAAGCATGTGGCTGTGGGGCTAGGATATGAAATGTTCAGATTCTCAGGCTTTAGTTTAATTTTTCAGCACCAGCAAACAAATCAACAACAGCCCGCAACTTTATCAAGCTGAATTTTAATAAAATACGAGGAAAATGTGTTTCAAATCTGAGCCCCACCTCTCCTTCCTATTCTCCTTCGTTCTGTTTCATGTTGAAACAAATTGAATAATCAGTTCAAACCCTGGCTCCCTGAAGCCTAAAATAGGATGGAAGGATAGAATTTACCTCTTGGGATTCAGGTAAGATTGGATGAGATGATGTCTATGAGCTGCTTAGCACAGCGACCCTGAAACATGATCAGAATAAGGAAACGATTTGGTTAAGTAGAGAGTCTCCTGGAAGATGCATCCGGGAGAGAGAAAGAGGTACAGAAAGTCAGAGGAATCCGGGTGCTTTGTGTAAATGGTCCAGATTCCTGTATCTAGGAGGAGTGGCCTAAATTTCTGAGTTCAAGAAAACATGGTGCTGACCAAATGATAAATGCTGCCCAAGTAAGCAAAATAGTGAGCATCCTTCACTTTCTTGGGCATTCCCAGTGCTTCTTTTACCCGCAATGGAAAGCATATGTGGGGTTTCTGATTCGTGATTAATGCTCTTCCAAAGTTGAAAGAGGATTCCATCCTTGACCTTCTTCCTCTTTTAATAAGATTAATACCAATACAATTCTCTCAACATAATAATCTTATTGTGTGTCACTGAAGATTTCCAGTCCCCTTTCTCACTTGGTGTTTTATAGTACAGATGAATTTCTCTCACAAACATGATTTTGTGGCATCTGAATCTTTGTGATGTAAGCGAAGAAATAAGAAACACAATTGTCTCAGACTCAGACATCACTGCTCAAAAACTGCCAAATAAAGTAGAACCTCTAATGAGACCTAGAGATAAATCACACATGAGACAGAAGCAAGGTGGGTCTAATGACAGAATGAAATCCAGATCTGGGGGTACAGGGAAAAGAAGGTAAGAAGATAAGACTTGGGAGAAGTTAAGGAAGGAGGTGTTTATTGTATTTATGATGGGAAAGGGAAGTGTGAGCACAATCATGTGATGTGAATGAGAACACAATATTTGGAAGAAACTTCCAGAATTTGAGCATGTTGAACAGAAAGTAACGGATGATCAGAAAACCAAAAGGGGAAACTAAAGGTGTCAGCAGGGATCAGATGTCATAGTTTCTATATCCAATGAGAGGACTTTCTGTGCTAAGCTGACGAGCCTAGCAATTCAGTGAGTGTTTTCTTTAGCCAGTGAGAGAGGTGAGATGACCCGATTTCAGATGTAGAAACCTCACACAGACCTGACCTGTGAAAATAATTTAGTGATATAACGATTGCTCAGTTTATGTACTGCATTTGAAAGAGAGGACACTTCAAACTGGTAATGGAATGAAGTGAAGGAGAAACTGAGTTCAGGCTATGTATGCCCTTGCTTACTACCTGAGAAAGAGTATGTGCAGAAACCAAGAGGAAAAAGACTGTTGAACATACTGAAGGCATCTGGATAGAAGAAAATATAACCTTCTTGGGTGCTTAGCGGGTAAGAATGCAGGATGCAAGCATTGAGGGGATAATGGAATGCTCTGGAGAAAATGAGGTTTGCATAAAGAAAGTGCAGGAGCAAAAGAAGAGCCTAAAGCAAGGTGTTTGGTGTTTTAATGAAAGATGAGCATGTATCAAGAATTAATCAGATGATCTTAAATTGTAAATCTGATCAAGAGAGACTTCCAAAGCACATTGTCAACTCATATGGAATCTGAGTTTTTAATCTGTCCTTTCATTCATTCTGTACTATGTGAGGCAGTCTCGAAGGAACAAGTGTGTTTGTTCTAGTCAGTGTGATTTTCTTACAAACGAAAATATTCCCTCCAATCTGCTAAGCTTACTGTGAAATGTTGAGCTATTTCATAACGGTGCACATGTAGTTGGTCATATAATACTTAACAATGAGCAGAATCTCAGAATGTTTTAATTGTGAGGAATAACCCTAAGTTTGAAGCTGATCTGAAATTAAATTGTTTTGCCATTTCATTGGAAACAAAGGGAAATAGTTTTCCAAGAGACTCTCAGTGACTTCTGATTGAAGTCAGTTAAGAATTCTGGGCCTTTCACAGTCCATAGCAGCATCACAGCATCTGTGCACAATGGGTGTTCGTGGGATGGGCAGTGGTAACTTTAATGTGTTGTGTAACCTAATGTGTCTGTAAAGTTTCAATATTCCCTCTCCTGCCATGCTGTTAATGCTTAAAAGTTTATCCTGAGGAATACTTTTTCTTAGGGGTGCAACCTTTATAAACCCAGATACCCCTTTGTGTGGTTAAAGTTTTTGTTTTTATATCTGCTGGATTGGATTCCTATGGAAGAATGGAATCACGAAGCTGTGATATGTTTCAGTATCTGAACTCTCCTATCTCAGCCCCAGAAACTTGTCCATAATCACATTACAAGCAGTTCGGTGTGTATGTATCGGGCATGGTGCTTCTGCTTAGGGATGGTGGATTTCTTTTTAAACTACAGAAGGAAGGGTCAAAGGTATGAGTTCTGTGCTTCATATGGGGAAAGAAAGGACAGAATGCGGGAAAGTGGAAAACAAATAGGCAAGGGACCACATCTCCTTCTCAGTTTAGGAGCCTGCTTTGGTCCATGAACTTGCAGAGAGGAAATCTGCGGTTTGGCATAAGTTTGGTTTAACCTTTTACTCATGTCCTTCACGATAGAAAGCCCTTAACAATCGCTAGCTAGGGTATTGTCTATTTCAGAAGGAGAAAGTAACTTACTGGGGTTTGCAGAACTCAATCTAGGACTCAGCAAATGAAACTTAAGTGTTTTGTCAGTATTTTCTTTATCTCCAGCTGTGTCCCCCGATTAGAGAGTTAGTATTTGGAACTTGGAGTCTCTCAGTGACCCTTAGATATATTCCAGTGACCAAGAAACCTGCAGTTTTTCTTTACCCCTTTAAAGTGCTGTTTTGCTGCTTGAAAAGCATTTCACCCATCAGTGTTATCCCTACTTTTCGTGATGGAGAAGTTGCCTCTTCTGGTTAGTTGCACAAGTCAAGAGCACAGAGTAGACCCACATCCTACAGGCAAACTGAGTAATATCAGCGAATAATTACACAGCAAGTTCACTGATTGGCTTTATCAGATAAAATGCACACTACAACAGCTTTTTAGTATGCCTCGCCTACCATAAGAAAATGTACTCGATTTTGTATTTTTCTGATCATCATCATTTTCTCTCCTGAAACAAAACAAAGAAACAAACAACAACAAATCACTCCAGAAGTTAGTGTAAAAAATGTGTAGCTATAATTGTTTAAAAAGGACTGGTAGATCCCCCAAAAGCAATCTCATTCAAGGAAATAATTATGCAAAATTAGTTTTATATCTTGATATTTCTCTAGTTCTGGAGAATGTGTACACACACGATGTACACAAATGGGACCATGTCACACATTTTGTCCTATAACCTGCTTAATGCTACAATAATACACCATGACATAAGTATCTTGAAGCTCCAGAAAGACACCCGTTATTTTAAATTTGTACTCATGAGTTTGGTTAACTAAGCACCTGCAGACGGACTCTTAGATTCTGTTCTGGTTTATCTTGATTGCCTACTCGACTAGATTAAGAAACTCCTGGAGAGGTGACAGGATTTTCAGGGCACTAATCTCATCATCTGGCTGGCCTGAATGGGCTGTGTGAGTGGAGTCCAGCTGGAAATCATGGGCCATGACATTGGACTTGTTCCCCTGACTCAGTTTACCGATGACATGAGTTGAGCAGCCCTTCTTCGTCTTGCCTTTCCACCACAATATGCCTGCTTTGGAGCCATGGATTGCAACCTCTGAAACTGTGAAGTCAAAATAACCCTCTCCTATTATAACTTGCGGGTACCAGGTGTTTTGTTCCAGCAGTGGAAAGCTGACCAATACAGACTGTGTTCTAGTTTGTTATGACTACAAACTGTGCAGCGTTACATACTAATATTCATATATTGGACATATGGCAACTGGATTCATTGACTAACACATTTTAAAAAATATTTTGTTAGAGGTTTAGCATTTGAGAGCTTTCTTAGTCTGGTTTTAGAGACTGCCTTCTGCTGTAGTTACACTTCTCTTCCTTGTGGGAGACTCACTTACTCTGTTGTCTGCTGGCCATGTGGGGTGTTAGCATTGCACCTGGGAAGTCAGTGATCTAACAGAATTACAGGCCAAATTATTCCAGGTTGGGGCTGAGATAATCTACGTTACTGACACACAAGAATTCTCATTTGCAGCTTGTTTTTGGTGGACTCAGGTGCCCTCCTCAGAGTCTCAGGGAGTCAGGTGAGCAGCTCACTTGGTACCTTAGCCAATCTGTGCTCATCTGGGCAGTGGTCATTCTAGCAGTTCGGTGACTGTGTATGCACAGGGTCGGGCCCACGTCCTCCTAACCTGCCTTCACTGAGAACGCAGCTTATCAGCTGCCCTGGGATTCACGGGCACAGCTTCTCCAAAGGGGATTCACGGTAAACAGCCCCTGTTCTGAGAAGACGTGTAAATCGAACAAACCCAATTTAGCCGTAGTGAGTAAATGTTCTCCTTGAATTCACTTCTTTTGCCTTAGGTCTTGTCAATGATTGGACTGAATGGATATTTTTCAATCTCCACTGACATAATTCACATGCCAATCTTCTACTCCAGTCCACCCCTGAAATCGCCACTGCTGCAAGGTGTGAATCTAGACATTTCTATCTTTGTATTATATTTTTCTGAAATATTCTCCTAATTTCTTTTTCTCCTAGTAATTCTAAATACTTTCTTGGCAGCTCAGTGGAGAATGCATCCTATTGGTCTTTTCTTAATTGATCCTTTGCTGGGTGCTCTGTGTTAGGTACAGTATCTGATTTTTATTACTTTTTGGACTGTTTGAGTTGAGAACTTCTGTACATATGCACATACACACACACACACACACACACATACACAGTCACTCTCCTATGAAGGCACTACAGTTCTAAAGCAATAGCAAAGGGGGGAGCTTTGTACAGGCATGTCTCCACCCCCATTTCTGACTAAAGCTTAGGAAGTAGGTATAGATTTTTTAAATCAGATGACTTGACTCTGTACTGAGAATTTGGTCTCTATTGGATTAGGTAGTTGTAGACTCTGAGCCTGAAAGCACTTAGACCCAGTGGTTGAGTTGTGCTTTGTGAAAGCTGCAGAAAACAGGGCAATGAAAGTCACAGGGGTTGGGTGGAAAGAGAAGAGGAGAGCTTGGTGGGGGCACATGGATCACCTCTCCCTCACCCTGTGAGCTTTTGTGCATGTGCACTGTGGCTCTGAGGGATCTCTCCTTTCCAGTCTTCAGCGCACTTATCTGCTTGGGTCCATGAGATGTCCCTACCTTCATTCACATTGCTCCTTATTTAAAGTAGTTTACACGGATTCCTGATCCTTGAAGCCAAGTAATTTGTAGCTAAGAGGTGACATTCTCTGCTTACGGCATGTTCCTGAATTTCCTGTTAATGGAGATTTTGTTTCTGTACACTCTGCAGTTCTTTGTGCCTCTGTTCAAGCTTTTCCTTGATTATCCCCAAAGCATGGCCACACTGGTCTGCAGGCTAAAGATGCACCATGTCTGTCCAAAGCACCTCTTAGAGCACCCCAATAAACAGCAACTACCTCCTTTTGTGCTTCCCCAGTACTTCCTGTCAGTGCCGTGTAGCTGTTAATAAACTCTGTTGTAATTGGCACTATATATATATATATATATATATATATATATATATATATATGACTTTAAAGAAGATAAAACTAAGGGAAATAAAAGGGAATAAAACCAATCAAAATAAATGAGTATAAGTGATACAGGACTTCAATACCCTAAGAAATCAGTAATAGTTACCATGATGCCTCTTGTTATCTTCAAAATAGCTGCAGATAACTTTGGACATAGTAAAAGTCGAACAGAATAGAATAGAGCAGAAACAATAAAAGCAAAACAGTGAATGCAATAAAGGACTTCAAAATAAGCTAATAACAAATCCAAAATGGATACCATAATATGTCTTGCTACTTTTAAATAGCTGCGCATGCCATTGGACTTAACTTAAAACAAAAGATAATAAAACCCAACCCAAGAAAACAATGAAAATGATATGGTTTCCAGGTAGGGATCACATCCTTGGGAGGCCTGGTTCTCTACCCCACAGTCCATGAATGGCACTGACTCACAGAGAGAGGCTTGGATGTGACTGTCCCCACTCCAGCAGGGGCCTGTGCATGGCTACTAATATATATTTTAATATGTTTTCAGTTTTTCAGTGTAGATTTTCCCATGGAGAATAGTATTAGGTCTTATGTTTCTTTACAGTCTCTCAAATAATAGATAGCATAGGTCATAATATAATAGGAGATTCTCAAATAGTAGTAGCTAAAAATGGATTTGTATTTCATTTGTATTTTGGGCATAAGGCAATTTTCCATGATGTAGGCTTTGCAGGTTGTCCTGATTGCTTTTCTGTTCTTGCTGGGACAAAACCACCCAACACCCAAAATGAAGGAAGGAAAGGTTTATTTAGCTCACTGTTTGTGGAGGTTTTCATCCATAATCAGCTGGCTCCAAGGCAGGGTGGCATGGTACTGAGGCAACACTTCAAGGCAGCAGCCAGAGCAAAAGAGGACCAAGCTTCTTCTTCCTTATATTGTACACAGGTCACTCTCCACCCCCAGGGCCAGTGTAGCACTCACAAAATCTCCTTGACCTCCTCTTGCACAGGATGAGGATATTTACAAAGTAAGGATCCTGGCTTCTGCTGAGTCTCTCAGTTAAACTTCTAAACTTCTCAAATTGGCACAATGTATCAACCATACCACAGATATAGTCATCTAAATATATCTGTTCTAAGATTTATCTTTTATTTTATATATTATATTATATATTATAATATATTCATATACATTTAAATGTAGTTTGGTTACAATAGATAGACTTTATATGCTCATAACAAAAATGGAAATATAGTTATTAAAATCTACTAACCTGTTCTTACATATATATTAACTGATGCACATATAAACTCATTTGTTCCTTAGAATAGCAAAACAGTGTAGGCTTAGTTACCATCTTTATTTTAGAAATGGTAAAACTGAGACATATAGAGATTAATTCCTCATGCAAAGGTTCCAGCCCTTGCAATGTGGCTCCAAATATCTGCATCTATCTATACATAAATTGCTTCTCAACTTGATGATGGCTCGTGATGGAGCTCTTTTGATTCAGTTTGTGGGCAGTGTCAGCACAACTGAGGAGACATGGGTTCAAGTTAGCAGGATTATCAAGCCCTCTGGGGAAGGAAGGAGAAGCAATTTGAGCAGGTTTCCTTCAGATCCCGCAAGAGATGCCCCTGACTTTGCCACCTGTACTAGAGATTTCCTCAGTGGATGATCATACCAATCTTTGTGGGGAATGCCACTAAAATGGCACTTATCTGGGAAAAATACTATGAATCTGTCTTGCTCAATGGAAGTATAAATAAAATACACCAAAATAATAACTCAAAATATAGATGCAGCTGTGCTTTTATTTGATTTTCAGCCTTTTAAAATCAGGCTGAGCAGACTATTTGCATAGTAGGTCTGACAGCAGGATATTGGGTCAAACTTTTGGAAAGGGTCCTCTTTTTGTCACTTCTGTGGATATGCACTGAATTTGATCGAGCAGAAGTCACACTTCCTACAATCCATAGTTCCTTAAGTGATGGGTTTGGATTGAACGATCGCCAGATTTTTTTCTAAATAAGAACATCTGTCATTATCAGACATTGTATCTCTGAACTGAAAGTGTCCAGAAGAAATGTTCAGAACAGTTTGAAAGAGACAGAAAAACTCATCATTACAGAATCTTTTTGGTTTTCCATGTCCTTTTGCAGCATCTTGGAGGCAGATAAAAATTCTTCAATTTCTAAATTTCTTCTAAATTTAAGCAAAATGACTGAGATGCATGTTTTATGGGTAAAGAATACCGAAGCAATTCTGCCATGGTTTAAAGTAGCTTTTTGTGTTTGTGTGAGAAACTAAGGCTCAGGGAAGATCCTTCTGGGACGGCTTTGGAGGCCCTTCCTTCTTGCTGGCTCCTGCAGAAATAACATACACTTCAACAGGAATGCTGCTTCCTAGCTGTTATTAGAGCAACACTTCCGGCCAAGGTCAATCATGGCAGTATCTGGAGACGGTTTTGGTCATCACAAACAGGGGCTGAGGCAGAGGGCTAGTGGGCTTTTGGCATCTAATGTGTGGAGGACAGGGTTGTTGCATCCTAAAATGTATGACACAGCCTCCTCCATAAAGAATTATTTGGCCCTAAATGCCAATAGTATCACGGTTAAGAAAGTCTAGACTAGACGGTGCACGAAAATGGCCTTGACTGAGAGAAAAATAATATGTGAGCATCTACTTTGGTTGGAATAAAATCATACTTCGGTTGTATAAAATCAGAAACTGTGTAATGACAATTCAATGATCTTAGAGGATATATTACTACAGAGCTTTTTAAACCAGCAAGATAATTTAGGTTTAATGAGCCTTACCACCCTCATAAATATCTTCCCCCAAACTTTCTTTTGAAACTATAGATTGAGTTAAGAACCTCATCTGCTTAGAGCATTTTCATACCTTGCTCTCAGGAAAACCGCTAACTCCCTAATTGGTCACCAGGCCTCATGTCACCTGGTCCTGGTTTGTCACCGAGCGCCCTCTGTGAACTCTGTCTGCTAATGTCACCCCATTCCCACCCTTTGGTTGCGTAAGAGCACAGAGCTTTTTCCTACCCCATCCCCAGTCTTCCTTCTTTTTGCCTAGAGCATTGCTCTGCTACAGGAGCCTCCACGTTTTCCCCAGGCCCCCGTGGTGACCTCTTGTCACATTTTGCACCAAACCGCCAGTCTGCTGGTGAATCAAGACCGTTAACATTGATGGTTATCACTGTGATGAATCAACATACTCTTGTCATGTTATTTTGCTGTCGTTGGTTCTCTTTCTTTCTCCTCTGTTTAACTGCTTGCCTTGCCAGGTGGATTCATTCTATTGGAGTTCATGGAGTTGTAACCTCCAGTATCTCTGTCTAGAATACCCTTCAGCCGATTTTGGAGTGCTGATTTGATGGTCATGAATTTCTACAGGTCTTCTTTGTCATGGAAATGTCTTATTTCTCCATCCATTTTGAAAAATAGTTCTGTGGGGTACATCAGTCTTGGTTGGATGCTCTCTCACCTAATTCCAAATAGATTTATGATTGTGCAAAATGTACAAATTGTGCAGGAGTGTGCAGAATGATAAGACATGTTATTTACCTTACCAAAAAGTAGCTATTACCTAATTTGTGAATGTTTGTTTGAAGCTAAAATGTAAGAGATATTTTTATTATAATGAAGAATAAATAGCATGAAATCCAGCCCCTTAAATATCTTGAAGCATGTGGAGCAATATTGTTAAGTATCAGTACAGTGCTGAACTACAGAATCCAAGGAGTTTTCTTCACCAAGTATTTTGCACAGCTCATTTGCCGTAACAATGTCTGCACAGAGAGGACCCTCCGGAAATACTCATGGGATAGAGAAAAGAGACTGCTTTTGATCCAGAGCCCTAGAGAAAGAGGACACCTCTGCACTGTGTCTTCTCTCATCTCCGGGACATAACCACAATGCACTGCAGCATCTAGAACAGCAGCTTCTCTGCGAGCTGTAGGGGTGGCTGTCCTCAAACAAGACTTTTCTCTGCTCTCTGATGCAGAAAGTAAACAGGTTTCTGAAATCATGCATTCGGTTCAGCGAGCTGAGAGTCTTAAGATTGAGGCTTTTGTTAGTGCCTAGAGATACAACTTTGTGTACCTATGGGTGTTCCTTCTCTCTGGAGGAGCAAAAACAGAAGGAGGAAGACAATTCTTCAATAAAGTGTAGCATTAGAGCATCAGAGCATTTCTGCTAGAGGTGTGGGTTGAATAAGCAACCTAAATATTTTCTATACTTTAAACGACTTTTGATGTGAGTTCCAAAACCCATATAAATTTATGGTTTGATCGTAAATACTCAAGAAAATGTTACGAAAATTGTCTAATCTATGCACCTCTATCTTTGAGACAAGGGGAGATTTATTAACACATGTGGTGTGATCAAAATATATGGTGAATGTTTAAATTTTAAAGTTATTACAGTAATAGATAAATCTGCATGAATCCCCCTAAAAATACTTGCGCTTGGTTCAAACATATTTATCACATTGTTGTCAGCACTTTCTGAAGCTGTTCTGAAAGCTTTCTTTGGTGAGCGTCATTATGATATATTATAAAAAATTCACAGTGGATGGTAGTGCTGGGTGCCACCCAAAGGAAAGCCAGGCTGATACAAGGCGTGTGTCACGTCCCATCTGCCTTACACACCAGATCTGGCACCGTGTGACCTTTGGCTGTTCCCCACAATTGGAATGACCCGGAGAGGTAAACTTCTGGAACTTGTTCAGGACACAAAGGGGCCAGGACAGCACAACTAGAGGCACAGAGGAGGCCTTCCAGAACGGCCGCAGAAGGTGACAGAGTGACAAGGGAGGAGTGCTGTGACGTGCATTGGTGAAAACTGTCTTAGTTCTAATAAATTTTCAAAGAGATTTAAATGTTCTCCCCATTTTTAAGTCACGCCTCAGACACACACTGAGCCCCTCTGTTTAGTGTGGTGGGACTCTAGTGCCCAGGAGCCTGGCCGTTCCTCACTGGCCGTCAGCAGCACCCCGTTTTCTGTTTTCCAAACAACTCCAGCTGACCTGGTACACTTTGTTCCTTTGAGTAAGATGACGAAGATAATGGTTTTTTAAAAAAATTTTGCTGAATATCTGACCTGCATCTCATCTTTTTTGTTAAGAAGTAAAAGAACATTTTATTTCACTTAGGATTTATTTTGAGGGAAGATTATGTTTCTCCGCATAGGCAAATAGGAGCTTGAGTTTATATTGGGTCAAGGTTTTCTTCATACAATAAAATATATTTCATGTTGATGTGTTGTATAATTCAGTTCAGATGTAATTCAGTTTTTATAAAATAAACTAAATCAATAGGAAGATTATATATATATATATATATATATATATATATATATAATTTCATGTTTGAAATAAGGTTATCCTGATACTTTTGTTCTGGGGAGTTAGAAATAGTCTTTTTAAATAGAAAAATGAGTGCTTGGGTGAGGCTATTTTCAAACATAAAACCTTGTTAAAATCTCTCTGCTTTGTTTCTGTTCAAAATGTAAATTTGCAAAGTTTTCCATTCAGATCATGCATCATCCACATTGAATATTACCTGTTGAGTAAAAACAATAATGTCTGAATTTAAGATATTTCCCTGATTGGTGACAAAATTTTTTCCCAGAAATATCATATTGTCCATTGAGATAAATATACCAGGTAAAATTTCAGCTGTCTACTAATTACTGACATCATGGCATAAGTTAATGAAAAAGCATTTTGATCACCAGCATGTTTTGAGTATAATTAGTGTGTCACTAGTGTGGTCATTGCCACCACCATGTAATGTTCCTTCCTTCTCAAATTCTAAATTTCATGGCTATCAAAAGCTATCAAAAATCTTTCAACACTTTAATATTTAACAAACAATAAACAACATTGTTTTGTAGACAGATACATTTTACTGTGTTTGTAAAAGCCATATTCTCAAATAGCTTATGCTTGAATTTACAGTTTTCCATTGATAGATGCTACCTAGTAAACTGTAACTTCGAACGTCACATGCTTATTAGCTCAGTGATTGGGTGGTAAGGCTCAGGTGAACTCTGTTCTCTGCTGATGGTCTCACAAGGCCATCATCATGATGTTGGTGGAGTTGTGATATCATCATATGTTTAGGGTCCATTTTCCAGACTTTTTCAAGTTGTTAATATCTAGTCCCTTTCAACTGTACTACATGGGCTGTTTATTTCCATCATTTCTTTCTGTCATTTCTTAGAGATCTACTGTTCCTCACTACATCTTCCTCTCCAGAGCATGGCAGTCTGTATCTGCACAGCCAGTTAGACAATCCCTCTCAGGCTTATACATCTCTCCGTGACGGGGGTGGTCACGTGCAAGGGTTGACCTCGTCAGACTGGACATAGGCAGGTAGTTCCTATTGTTGAACTGCCACACTATCTAACCTGCCTATGAATTTCCCCAGCTGTTTCCTTTTGACCCATGGTGTTTAATATGGCATTCTGGAGCCACGTGTGGCCACTTAAATTAGTTACAGTTAAGAACTGTGTTTCGTTGGCACAGTGCAAGAACCCAGTGGTCATTTTTACTTGAAAGCTGTCAGAATAGGTGCCTGTTTCCACCATCAGCAGAAGTTGTTTGTGGTTGAAGTGTTAGTAGTTGGAATGGGCTATTGTGTCAACACAACAGAGAAGACTCGAGAGCCTTAACAGAGTGACTAAACATGAGTTTTAGGTAATGTACAGGTCAGCAAGAGGGAGATACTTTATTTGTTTTTCTCAGTTTTTATGTTTTATTAGTCCATTTTTGCAGTATATAGTGATCACATTCTTCATGGGGAGTTGACACATATACAAAAAGTGTGTCAGTTCCTATTCCTTTTCCTCCCTCCCTCCCTCTCTCCACTCTTTCTTCATCTCTTGGTTCCCTTCCCATTACAAAAGTTCTATTATCTATCTTTTGTTTTGCTCTTTATTTATATTATGGTGTTGTCATATAAGAAAAACTGTATAATATTTAACTTCTGTGTATGATATAGTTTACTTAACATTATGGTCTCAGGTTACATTTGTTGTTCTGCAAATGTCTCAAGTTTATGCTTCATGGCAGAGTACTACTCCAGTGCATAAAGATACCACATTTTCTTTATCCATTCATCTGTTGATAATCAGATAGGCCATTTCCCAGATTTAGTTATTATGTGCTATGCTGCTATAATCACAGGTATGCATGTTTCACAGGTATGCATGTTTATATATTTAGAAGTGACATGACTGAATCACGGGAATTTCTAGCTTTAGTTTTTTAAGTCATTGCCATACTGATTTCTACACTGCTGGTACTTTTACATTCAGAAAAGGGAAATATTTTGAAGAGAATATGTTAATATGTATGTTCAAGCTGTAGGGGCAGTATCTTTTGGTTTCCTCATATCTGAGGTTCAGGGTCAGGCTCTCTCTCTCTCTCTCCCTCTCTCTCTCTCTTTTCCCCTCCCCTGAGTTCTTTCAATAATACAACATTTCCATCACCACAGAACATTCTATTGGAAAGTACTTTAGAGATAACCAAAGAAGATGAACTGCAGCTGAAACAGCTACTCAACAGGTGGAAACCTTTTATATCTGTTGTCCAACATAGTATCACCAGCTGCATTTGGCCCCTGAGCCCTGAGAATATGACTAGGGAATGATCCGATACTTTCATTTATTTTGCTGTGACTAAAAATTAGTTAATTAATTTGACAGTTCAAATACATACATGTAGCTAGTGGTTGCTATCGTGGAAAGCACAGTTCTAGACTATCACACATGTCCAGTGACTGCAACCCTAAATGGGGGTGACTTCTTTTCCATTTGCTCATAAAACATGGGTACTTTCAGCCAATGAGAGGAAGACTTAAGTAGATTAGGAGACCATGGGGTTCTTTTCATTTCTCATTATGTTTTGGACAACTTTGAAAGTCTAGGCAAAGAGGTTTAGAAATAAAATTTCCTAGTTTTAAATCTTGTTTTAGATTCAAGCTCACTCTATCTGTGGTAATTTGTCTGCCTCTAGAATGCTACAGCTTTATTCAGCTGGAAGAAAAATTTTTACAATGTTTTCTCCTCACATTGACTTGCCTTTCACTTTGTTACATTTAATTATATCTTCCCTTTAGGCAGATGGGAGGAAAAACAGCAAGTAAACATGTTCCACTTCAGAATTTGTTCTGCCCCAAAAGGTATAATTTGTAACTTAATAAACATAACCACATTGTGATTTAATTAACAAGTCACAGTAACAAACAAAATAGTAAATCTGTGATTTATTTTAGTAAGATGAAAATGGCAGGTCTCTTTTAGATGAAAATTTAAAGTGGTGTAAATTTAAATTTAGTTCAGTTTTGTGTCTCATCTCAAGATGTGCTAATACTCTGTCATAAAAACACACTGTCTTTCGCCTTGGGATGTATACCTGTGAACATTTCTACCATGATGATACATTCAGGTGTCATATAAGATGCTCCATTCTTCAGGTCCCAGACCACGTGTTGAACCTGAATAGCATTTCTAATGATAACTACCTTTGTATTAATAATCTACAAAGTCCAACTTAAAAATACAGTTAGACAAGCAAATTTTACTGCTGAAATTCATCATAGACAGGGTTTGTATTTCATTTAGGTAGTTTGAAGAATAAAATCTTTGTATTAGGAATAAGAGGAGAATGGTTAGTCCCTCTGACACCTCTCTTTTTTATTACTTTCTCTTTCTTGCTTTTCTTTTTTTTTTTTTTTTTTTTTTTTTTTTTTTTTTTTTTTTTTTTTTTTTTTTTTTTTGCTTATGGGTCAGAATGTCACAAAGTGAAGAGAAGTGTCACCAAGTGTCAGAGCTATGAATTTCTGGGCCGGAAAGTGCAGACTTTACTCCATATGTATCACTTTTGAGAAGGCCACTTTGAGTACTGGCTTTGACGGACCTATAACTTCTTGGTCTAGTTCCCAGCCAGAACTACAAAGAAAGCAAACAGAAACCCTGGAGTCCTGTATTTCTCCTAATTTCTAATAGATAAAAAACTATCTTCATTTACAATTTTGTATCTTGCCTGATTTTTCTCCCTGTTAGCAACACACTGATGGGTGGCTCCGAGGGTCCCATGTGGGCAGGATAGTGATGCGACAGGACCTGTCTGCCACGTGCTTCCTTAGTGAGACTTCCATCCTTGCTACTGGTCACACTAGGCTATGAAGCTGAGATTTCTGGCTGTGTGGGACAAGCAGCTGAGAGCACACAAAGCTGAATATAGACAATTTAACTGAGTCAACAGAAGGATTTTACTTAAACCTCAACAGACACCAAGATCTGGACGCAAGTTGTATTTGAATTGCAAGAACCAAGCCCTTGCGAAGAAACTGATTCTACATTTCACTTATCTTGCTAGAGCTTTCTGAAGTCACTCTCTGGGAGGAAGCAGAACATGTCATAGAACAATTTTTTTTTCTTTAAACCAGAAAAGAGGTAACTGAATGTTTTCTGTTTGAAGTAAAGAACTGATGGAGGGAGGACTGAGAGAGGAAAGCAACACTTTGAAGTGTTGGTGTGACTCATTTTCTACTCATTCTGCTGACAGGGAAGCAAAGCGGAGATGCTGATAGTTTCAGAAACACGAAAGAGAATCTTGTGCTAGCAAAGAGATCTAGTTTGTTTGTTCTGCACTTAGCTTGGCTGCACTGTTCTGTGCGCTCCTAGTTCAAGTAGATGTGAGAGCATAGGAGAGCAGAGCAATGCATAGACTAAATAGAAACTAACTTTGAGAGTTTTTGTGTTTATAAAGGAAACCACTGTATGAATCAGTATCTAACGGAAATAGGATCAAGGGATAGAGGTTTTTTTTTTTCCCCCTAAAATATATTTTAAAATTATTTTAAGAAAACAGCAGTATGCTGTATTATTTCTTTAAATAAATCTACCTATTTAAATTGACAAAATTGTGTATTTAACATAAATAACAGGATATTTGAAAACATGTATACTTTGTGGAGTGGATGGATTAAGCTGACTAGCATATATACTATCATTTAATTTTGTGATGAGAGCACAACATATATTAATGATTTTCAAGAAGACATGACATTTTGATTAACTAGTCATCAAATTGTATGTAGATATCTTGAAAGTATTCCTCCTATGTGAAATTTTATGTACTGTGTCGAACGAATCTCTAATTCTTCCCCCTCTCCACCCACCGGAAGACCTCAGTAATCTCATTCACTCTAGGTTTTTTTTTTCAATTTTTTTTATTTAAAGAGAAAAAAACAGGAAAAAGGTAGAAATATTACAGAATTTCAAGAAAAGAAGATAAACAGTAAGAAATCACTAGTTGATAAATTACATATTGTTCTTTTAGAAATAGTTATTCAAGTTACAGAATTAAAGCACACAAAGTAGACACTCAAGCAGTGAGAGTGCAAACAGATCTGTTCAACAATC